>JAKSZT010053764.1:15092450-15123661 GCA_026826555.1 Tolypeutes matacus | reverse complement strand
AAATAAAATAAAATAAAATAAAATAAAATAAAATAAAATAAAATAAAATAAAAAAATAGTTAATTAAAGCAATTCTTCCTGTTTGGTTATGCCAGCGACTTGATATACAGTTAGGTTAATTTGATTTTTGATTTTTCAAGACTGCTTTTTTTTTCTTTTTAATTTAATTTTGTTTTAAAATGATGTAAATCACTCACGTTTACAATGTTTTTTATTTTTTTTAAATTTATTTTTATTTTTTTTAGGATGTACTGGGGATTGAACCTGGGACCTCATACATGGGAAGCAAGTGCTTAATTACTGACTACACCTGCTCCCTGATTACAATGTTAATACAGTATATAGAGCTATGCTCAGAGAAGCTTTGCTTTCTTCTTTGACTCTTCTTTTCCTTAGGGTAACCATTTTTATTAGTTTTGGTTGTTTCCCATACCATAGATAGAATATTATAAATTATCTTTACTTTGCTATTTAAATTTAACAATATGATTTGAAATCACTCCAAATCCATATTGGAGTTCTTTTTCATTGCTTTTAGCTTGCCTCCATTGTTGGAGGTATCATGTTGACTCAGCCAGTCTTGTATTAATGGGCAATCTTGTATTGAGGGTAATGTAAAAGATAGAGAAACGAAAAACCAGGAAATGACAGGGCTTTAATGATGTAATTAAACTTTGACTCAGTGTGTTTGAAAAATTGATGCAAGGCTGAGTTGGACACACATAAATTAGACATTATATTATTTTTGTAAGATTTAGCGTTGGGAGGAAGTTGCAGGTTTCCAGCTAGAACCAGTGAACCTGTGAGCATCGCAGGCAAGGGAAATTGTCTCTGCCTGCTGAAGTTCAGCCTGAATATAGCTTGACCTTGGAAAGCCGGCATCATGCAGACTGGAGCCAGGAATGAGTGCCTTAGGGCAGTTTGTTATTTCCAGTACAGTCTTCTGTATTCTTTTAATGGGTCTTATTCTTAGTCTGTCGAGGTGTTTACCAATCAGGGTTCCTCAGAGAAAGAGAACCAATAGGGTGCGTGTGTGTGTGTGTGTGTGTATGTGAGAGAGAGAGAGAGAGAGAGATTTGTGGGGATTGGTGAGTTTGAAATCTGTAGGGCAGCCTGGCAGACTGGCATTCAGTTAGGAATTTATGCAGCAATCTTGAGGCAGAATTTCTTCCTCTCCAGGAAACCTCAGTTTTTGCTCTTAAGGCCTTCAACTGATTGGATGAGGTCCACCCACATCCTTTACTCCTGTTGGTCATTTTTGCCTGCACCAGGCCTTATTCCAGACCTTTACTCCTTAACAACTGATTGTAGAATTTAATCACATCTACCAAATATGTACACAGCACCATGTAGAATAGTGTTTTTTTTTTTTTTTTAAGATTTTATTTATTTATTCATTTATCCCCCCCTTGCTGCTTGCGCTCTCTGGGTCAGCTAACCACGCCGTGCAGGCGGGCTTGCCCTCACCAGGAGGCCCCGGGAACCGAACCCAGGGCCTCCCATATGGTAAACGGGAGCCCCACTGATTGAGCCACAGCCGCTTCCCTAGAATAGTGTTTGATTAAATAACTGAGTACTTGTGTCATTTGGCCTAGCCAATTTGACACACAGTTAACCATCACAAGATGTAAGCTGAATCCTCATGTGTTTGTTAATCATGCCAGGTATTTGGTGACCACAAGGCGAAGACTTGCTCAGCTGGCCCAAGTAGATGACTTCTTGCTCACATACAGCAAGGTATAAGAGGGGTATGTGTGTATGATCACGATTGTGAGTTGGTGAATATAGACTGATGGAAAGAATTTACACATGAATCTCCTCTCCTCAGGAACCTTCTCCTGACCCAGCATGGTATCTCTGGACTGTGGCAAAAGACATTCTTGTACAGACACTTTCTTGTCTTGGTTCTGCCATCCCAGAGCTATTGCCCCGTATCCACTTCTCCACTCTGCCCTTGGTTTCTGCAGACAGTTTGAGTGGTGATCTGAATAGGACCAAAAGGATTAAAGAAAAACCCCCAGTACCTCTGGGAGAAGAGTAAGGCCTGGTGCAGGAAAAAATGATCAACAGCTTAAGGGATTTTCTTAACAGTGCTGCTTCCTGATTTAGGAACTCAGGCCTTTGGGTCCTGGGATGGGAGGAAAGGGCAGCCTTAAAAAGCCAGATAGTCCTGTTGTCGTTCCATATTTGACCGGGTGTACAAATGGTTAATGTAAAGGTTTCAAGGTGGCCTGCCACTACTCTTTTCCTCCTAAGTCTAGAACCACTCGAGAAAGGTGGAGTAAGATGAAGGGTCAGAGAGTCTCATCAGCTTTACTATTGATGAAGCTGGGTTAGAGATTATGGCACTCTGTACTTCTTCCTCTCCAGTCTAGCACTTGTTTCCCTACGAGGGTTGTCTGCAAAGCAGATACTTGCTAAGCCCACTGTGGATCTGCTGTCTCGGACATGGTGAGCTCCAATGTTGAGACTGAAAAGCGAGACTTCTAGCTGCCTCAGGAAGAGCCCAGGCCCTGCCTTGAGTGAATTTAGCACACAGGAACTGGGGTAGAGCAAGGTAGTTGCACTTACTTTGTCTGAGCCTTGGCTGATTGGTTTCTTTTTAAAATATCAGTGTAGGAGAAATGGAGTGAGGGCTGCAGAGGATGGCTTGAGGGTTTAGGAAAGTCCTCTTGAGCAACTGTGGGCGAGGTTGAAGTAAACTTCCAACACTGGATCAGCTGGTTCATTCTGTACCTCGGTTCATTTTATTTCTAGCTTCATGTATTGTCTGCTTAACTGGTGCATGCTGTATCTCCCAGGGGGCCTATGCTTTATAGTAGATCCTGAAAAGGGTTCCCTTCAGAGGCAGTTGCAGCACAGATCAGTTCTAAGGAAGGCATTGTTGAGAAACTAATGCTCACATGATGAGAGCCATCAGTTTTTACTCTTCTGGCAGAAGTTGTTTAAATAAAAGAACACAAGTTGGAAATACAGGTGTATATACACAAGGAAAGCAATATAGAATATATACCATTGCATTTGGTAGGAAAGCATTGGCCTCAGCCTGTTTTTATTACCAAATAAACATGTATTATCATTAGAATAAGGAGAGTAGATGTTTTTCTTTCACAATAAGGTAAAAGTTTTCAGAAACAAACTTGGGAGAGTCATATGCATTATTGCTGGACTTTTCCTCACATAATGGAAAAGATCTTTAGCTCATTTTAAGAAAAATGCCTAGGTACTTATAGTAAACATAGTTATTTGGCTTAGGTGGTCTCAAAAACATTGAAGATCAATTCTGTAGAAGCAGAATAAAGTTACCATCAGAGATACTGTTGTCACTCACCTTGGGGACTCTGTCTCTAAAGAGGTGAAGCATGAAGAAGAATGATTATTGCATCACCTTCACCTGAAAATCATAGTCGTGTTACTTGCAAAATAGAACAGTCTGTCTTCAAACTAGGAAACCTTATTGCTAGAGCATTATAAACCTACATTTCTTCAAGGCTCAGAGAAATAAAGGTAAAAGACAAAGAAGGGGGGAGGGGCTGGGAATTTAATTCTAACACCACGATTAGCTTAGTAATAATAAACGTGGATTAGGAAAAACTCAAAGAACAGAAAATTTATAAACTATCTTTTAAGGGCAAAAAGCATAAGCAGGCAACTCAAAAAAAAAAAAAAAGAAAAAGTTGGTTGTAAATATATAAAAATGACCAATGTCACTGATAAAGAAATGAAACTTAAAATTTGATGACACACTTTTTTTTGCACATCATGCCAAGATTTTGGGTGGTTGGGTCATAGTTAATTTTTTTAGATACTTTAACATATTGTAAATCTGATGATCATATATTAACTTTATAGATTTGAAAAAGCTCTAAAACATAAGCTAAATACAACTTAACACATATACCTGATTTGTAGATAGAGCTAGTATTGTACAAATGTGGGGCTAGGAAGGGGTACAGTATATTTCACAGACCATTTAGCAAACTAGTCTAAGGACTTAGATTTAATTTTCATTGCTCCTGATTTGCTGTGTGTCTAAACAGTCTCCTTGATTCATTTTCTTGTTAGACCCATTCTTCTGTTGTTTAAACCAAAAATCTTGACTTCTCTTTTTCTTATTTCTATCAGGACATCTTGTTTAGACTATTTCTAGAATCTGACCACTTCACACTGACCACTACTGGTCCAAGATACCATTTTTATCTTGCCTGGATTATTGTAAATTGCCTCCATGCTGATCCCCCTCCTTCTACTCTTGTCCTTTTTTGACACACAGCCAGAATGAGACTTTTATGAGCCAGCTCACTTCTGCTTAAAACCCTCAAGAAGAGTTACCGTAGAAAGCAGTGTTTTTACTCTTCTCGCAGAAGTTGTTTAAATAAAAGAACACGAGTTGGAAATACAGGTGTATATACACAAGGAAAGCAATATAGAATATATATATTCTATATTATATATAGAACTGTTTCATTCTGCTTTTATGAAATTGGATGTTTGATTAACAAGAATGTAGAGAGCCTGTATTAGTCAGCCAAAGGGGTGCTGGAGCAAAATACCAGAAATATATTGGCTTTTATAAAGAGTATTTATTTGGGGTAAAAGCTTACAGTTACAAGGCCCTAAAGAGTCCAACTCAAGGTTACTTCCTTACCAAACTCTGTTGTCACGTTTTGAAGCAAGATGGCAGGTGAGGGTTCAGCCTCCTCCTTCCCTCTTAAGGCTCCATGGGTCCAGCTTCTTCTGATCTCAGCTGTAGGCTGGGACAAGGCTTGTCTCTCTTCCTGGAGCTTATTTCTTTCTGGGCTCAGCTGCTCTGCTCTCTTCACAAGGTCAGCTGTAAACTATCAGGTGAATGACCCATCTCTCTTCCCAGGGCCTCTGCCGTGTCTATAGAGCTGTCTCTCTCTTCCTCTGTGTTCTTCTGTGTATCTACTTCTGTGTGTGTTTTTTCCTCCATCTTCTTGATTGAGTATCGGATAATATAGCCCACAAAGAGGAGGGGGACTCAAACTGAGTCACCCTAATGACTGGTCGAATCAAAGCCCTAATCTTGATTTAATCAAGTAAATGTAAAGTCTTTTGAATTTAAATCAATCAAAGGGTATCATGCCCAGAGGAACAGACCAGTTTACAAACATAATCAGTATTTCTTTTTTGGAATTCATAAATAATATCAAACTGCTACAGAGCCCAAGATTACTTCCCATCTCATTCAGAGTAGAAGCCAAACTCCTTACCTACCCATTTCATTTCTCACTCTTCTCCCACTTGCTTACTGAGTTCTAGCCACAACTCACCTTGCTATTCCTCCAGTAGCCCAAGGGTGCTTCTTGCTGTTTCATCAGCATGAAGTGCTCTTCTTTCAAATATCTGCATGATTTACTCTCTTCTTGAGGCCTCTGCTCAAATTTCACCTCTTTTGAAATCCATCTCTTGACTACTATATCTTGTATAAAATATCTACTCTTGCTTTTGTAATCTATCTCTTTACCCTGGGTTCTTCTTCATGGCACTTATCACTTCCTTATTGTCTGTTTCACTATTAGTGGTGGGACCTTGTTTCATTACCTACTGAATGCCCAGCAGTTAGGCATTCTTAACATGAAGACTGGCAGGTTTTCCAATTTCTTCAGTGGCTTTTCCCTGTAGCTACAGAAATACTCAGACCATCCTTGTTCTTTGGCCAGGGGAAGAGTGAGGCAGCAATCAATGTACCAAATATTTCTAAAGGGTAATCTGTGGGCTTCTTCCCCTTTGTCACTACCCAGATTTTTGTATTCTAAATTCTTTACCTGTCAAGCAATGGAACTGTTTTCTAAGTCACTTTTCTGTGTTTGGGACCAATATTTTCCTTTTTCTTGCATTTGGTATCATTTTGTGTAAAAATTGATCTTTAAAAATTTTGGCATTTCTTCTTTCATTCAGTTAGCAAATAATAGTGGCAGCAGATATGTGAGCTAGGCTGGGTGTCAGGCTCTGGGCCAGGGATAAAAAGGTGAAGAGTCTGCCTTTCCCTGGAGGAGATTACAGTTTACTGGGTGGTTGGAAGTGCCAACAGTTGGGACAGGGTAATTGCTATAATGAGGAATACAGAGAGGTGGGTGGGAATACAGGGGTGGGGGACATTGAGGCCTGCTGGAGAGGGTTGGACAGCTAGAGGGTGGGCCAGAATGCCAGGTGAGGAAACAGGTGAGGGCTGCTCCAAGGAAGGGAATAACTTGTGCAGAGGCACAGAGGATGAGAGTTTTACTTATTCAGAGACGCCCAAGCCATTGACTATTGTGGGAACTTACAGTACAGCACGGCCAGTGGAGGTCTGTAAGGCCATGAAAGTTAATCAATGTCTTTGTTAACCTATCTTTTAGACAATGGTTCTCAGAGACTGCTCACTTTCCTCAGTTCAGATCAGTGAGGTCATATACCATGTAATATTTTGGGTAATCTAAGCACCTCTTAAAATATATGTATATATATATATATAAATAACATTTTTGTAAGCAAATACACATATATGCATATATATTTATATATCATTTTGCAAATGTTTGTATGTGTTGTGAGAATTTTGATTTTTACCCATGATAAAAATAAATAAAAAAAAACACAAAAAACAAGCAAAAAAAAACCAATGCTGTTTGTATGTTTAAAGATGCTTGTTAAATACGTAGGCTAATATATGGGAAAATGGTTTCTGTACAATCAAGTGTTTTATAAACCAGGGATAGGATATGATATTTTATTATTAAAAAAAAAAAAAAGAAAGTTAATCAAGAGCTAGACCACGGGAAGTGGCTGTGGCTCAATCAGTAGGGCTCCCGTTTACCATATGGGAGGCCCTGGGTTCGGTTCCCGGGGCCTCCTGGTGAAGGCAAGCCCGCCCGCACGGCGTGGTTAGCTGACCCAGTGAGCACAAGCAGCAAGGGAGGGATAAATGAATAAATAAATAAAATCTTAAAAAAAAAAGAGCTAGACCAGGATGCTTCTAAAGGACCTTGTGAAAACTGTACATGTGTGAGGCCATTGGATTCAGGCATGTGCAACTGTGAATGTGAAGGAAGGTGGGTGGGGGGAGGCCTGAAAGGTTTTCATTTGCATGCCCCTTCCCCTAGAGTCAGGGAGAGTCCAGAGTATTCTCTGACCTATATTAATATATATTTATATTTATATTGTAAGTTCCTAAAGGGCGGCAGGGTTTAATTTTTATTTTCCTCATAGCACCTCACATGTGCATTGTGGATTAATGCTCATTTAAACTTTTTAAAAATGACTGATGACCACACCTTCATCTGTAGTCCTGATCTGTTTTAACTTCTCCTATAGCATGTTATCCCTTTATCCACCCTACTTCTCACCTCTTAATATTTATTCTAAGAGGATTTCTTGTTTGAACTGTTGGGTGCCAGGTACTGTTAGTGAGTCTGGAAGTGGGATGGGGGTGGGATTCCTGAGCAGTAACAAAGCAACTTTCTGAGGTGGTCTCTCCAGCACTTCTTACTCATCTTTGCATTCCCTGTGCCTGGCACATATTATGTGCTCAATGAGTATTTGTTGAGAGAACCATCCTATTCATAGACAGCAGGATTAAGCCTGTGTTTTCACAGCAAAGCCTACTACCTACTTTTCTACTTGGATTTCCTGTAATCTCTCTTTTCTAAACTTTAGACAGAAAAAATGTTCTCTTCCTCCTGCAGTACCTCCAAATATTTCCACTGCCTGAAATGCTCCGTCTCTCATCAGGAAAACTCCTGCACCATCTTCTGTATCTTAACTCTGCCCCGTTTGCAGGGAATTCATTTCTGATTAAACCATGTGCAGTTAGTTGCTCTGTCCTGTGTATATTTTTGTATTGAGGTTTGTTTGGTCTCTACATTGTGGTGCCAACAGAATGAGATGGTGAACTTGGAAGAAGCCTTATTCATTTCTCTGTCTCTGGTACTTTAGTCTGGGGCATGACAGTTTTGCTGAATGGATGATTTGTATTATTATAAGAAAACATATTATGACAAGCTGGAAGTATACCTGAATAAACTCTGTACTTTGTCCACAGTCCACTCAACCTAGAATAGGCTTTATACAGGTATGCGAGAGTCCATTCCACAACTGGTGTACATAGGAGTAGCATCTTCTATAAACTTGCAAAGTTAGGAAATTCATTTTTACTTGAAAGGATTTTGAGGAGGCAAGAAGTAGAGTTAGGTCAGTGATTCAATGCCAGGAATAGGAGCTTGGCAGGAGGAGATACTAGAGGCAGTTTTTTCCAGGAGACTAGGGAAAGACAAGGGAGGCTTTTAAGAGGGTGGTAGAGAGGGATGATGAGTAACAAAGAGCAGAGTGCCTGCTAAGGGAGCTTATAGGTTATCTGGGAGCAAGTCTGCACCTGAGAAATGACCCCTGCCCTTACCTACTGTATTAGTCAGCCAAAGGGCTGCTGATGCAAAGTACCAGAAATCTGTTGGCTTTTATAAAGGGTATTTATTTGGGGTAAAAGCTTACAGTCACAAGGCCCTAAAGAGTCAAACTCAAGGCAGCTTTCTCATCATAGTCAGTTGCCACATGTTGAAGCAAGATGGCGGGCAATTTCTGTTTGGTCTCTCCTTCCTTCTTCCTCTTAAGGTTCTGTGGGCCCAGCTTCTTCCCATCTCAGCTATGGGCTTCCTTTGTCAGTCTGGCATAGGGCTCGTTTCCTTCCAGACCTTATCAGCTGCTCAGCTGCAAACTGTCAGGCAAATGACTCATCTTTACCCGGCTTTAGCGGTTTGAGCCTCTCTCCTCTGACATATATGGAGCGCGTGCTCTCTCTATTGTGTGTCTTCTTGAGTGAGTGCCCATTTATATCAGCCCACTAAAGGGGCAAGGACTCAACTCTGAGTCATGCCTTACTGACGTGGTCAAATCAAAGCCCTAATCTTAACAGGTAGTTTACTCAAGACATGTCAGCTGAATCTAATGCATTCAGAGCATATCATACCCAGAGGAACAGACCAGTTTACAAATCTTTTACTTTTTGGGGATTTATAAATAATATCAAACTGCCACACCTACTGATTCAGCACCTATGACTCTATCATTCTCTCTGTAGAGCTGTCCTAGCCATCATGGAGGAGGCTGAGGCAGAGAGTCCTCTGAACCCCAGCTGCAAGATCATGACCTTCAGACCCTCCATGGAGGAGTTCCGGAATTTCAACAAATACCTTGCTTACATGGAGTCTAAAGGAGCTCATCGAGCAGGTCTTGCAAAGGTAATTGTCCTCAGAGCCATTAAATGAAAAATAGTTACTTGGCCTTTAAATTATGCTTTTAGACTTCATGATGTGGGAATTTATTTCTTCAAAGGAATCTTTTTGAATGTCTTTGGTCTTGTTATTCCATTTAGGGTATATGATTTCTTTAAAGAATAATTTTTATTTTAATTCTTTAGCCTAGGTTGTATTCTAGGATTTTTTTTTTTTTGTTTGTTTGTTTTTGTTTTTGTTTTTGTTCAGTTTTCAAACCAGGGATGGCTCATAGAAACTGAGGAGGTTCATAGTGTTCATCAGATTCTCAGCTAGGACAGTTTGCCCTCTCCCTCATAAAAGTCCCCATTTTAACTACTTTCAAGCCTACAGTTCAGTTGCATTAATTACATTCACAGTGTTATGTATTCATCACCATCCATTACCAAAATTTTTCCATCTCCCTAATCAGAAACTCTGTATCCATTAAGCTTTAACTCACCATCCTCCCAACCTGTAATCTACTTTCTGTCTCTATGAATTTCATATTCTAGTTATTTCATATAAGTGAAATTATACACCATCTGTCCTTTTGTGTCTTGCCTATTTCACTCAACATGTCTTCAGGGTTCATCTATGTTTTCATATGTGTCAGAACTTCATTTCTTTTTGTCTGAATAATATACCGCTACATGGAGATATACCACATTTTGTTTATTCATTTATCTTTTTTTTTTTTTTTTTTTAAAGATTTTATTTATTTATTCATTTATCCCCCCCTTGCTGCTTGTGCTCACTGGGTCAGCTAACCACGCCGTGCAGGCGGGCTTGCCTTCACCAGGAGGTCCCGGGAACCGAACCCGGGGCCTCCCATATGGTAAATGGGAGCCCTACTGATTGAGCCACAGCCGCTTCCCTATTCATTTATCTTTTGATGCAACTTGGGTTGCTCCTACCTTTTGGCTGTTCTGAATAATGCTGCTGTGAACATTTATGTACAAATATAGAGGACAGTTTTCAATCTGAAGGTTAAATACTGATCTATATCCTTCCTTCCTCCCTCCCTCTTTTTCTAGCCCTACCCCACATCCCTCTCCCCCTCCCAATGACTTGTCTGTGGACTTCCCATTACTTCTTCCCTGTGGGTGGACATCATGGTATAGCTGCCTTAAGGGAAGCCATCTCAATTTGGCAGGATGCCCTGTCTTCCTTCCTTTCGTCCTCTCTCCCTCCCCTCTCGTCTCCTCCACTCCTCCTCCCCTTCTTCTTTCTCTTCCTTTTTTCCTTTCCTTCTATTAAAAAAATGTATAACAGATTTATTGAGATAGAATTCACGTATCATATAATTCATTCATTTAAAGTGTATAATTCAGTGGCTTTTAGAATATTCATAGAGTTGTGCAACCATTACTACTAATTCTAGAACATTTTCATCACCCCCAAAATAAACTCATCAGCAGTTATTTCCCATTTCCTACAACCACCCATACCCTAGGCAACCACTCATTTACTTTCTGTCTCTGTAAATTTGCCTATTTGATTAAAAAAAATTTTTTTTTAGTTATTTGTTCACCAAACATGGAGGGGGCCTACTGTGTACCACACGCTATGCCAGATGCTAGGGGTGTGCAAGTGGGCGGTACAGAAACAGAAAGAAGTTCCTGCCCTCATGGAGTTCATATTCTGGTGGTAACATCTTAGGGATTGTAAAATGAAGACACTGAAGTAGAAACTCAAAGGATAAAAAAGAAGCCATCCTTTTCAAAATGTGGGGATAGAAAGAATAGTAAGTACGGAGGCCTGGAAGCTGACCTGAACTTCATGTGTGAGAGAAATCAAAAGATACTCAATAGGGTTGGGGCTCAGTGAGGGCCCTAAATTAAGGTGAGAGGCCTGGAAGGGGCCAGATTGTATTGGGCTCAGACCATAGTAAAGCATTGGAGATTTTATTCTAAGTGCAGTGAGAAGCATTGATGGACTTGTGACATTATTTCAAGGAGATAACACCGGCTTCTGTGTGAAGAATGAATTTGGTGGGAGGGCGAAGTGGAAGCAGTGAGTCCAGTTGGGTAGGTGGAGTTATCTAGTGAAGAGGTGATGGTGGCCCAGACCCAGGGGAGATGGAACGAAGTGGTCTTTGGCATGATGTGTTTGAAAATACTCTCCTTATTCTTATAGGTGCCAGATAATACTCTTGAAAAAATGATTTAAGAATATTTGGGTATAAATGACATGATCAGGGTCAGTAAGGTATTGAGGAGGGAATTGCAGGTTTGGACCTGTAGATCTAGTTATAGCTCTGAAAGATTGTCTATATAATTCATCTTCCCACCCTTAATCTGAGATGGTGTGTGTGTCCATCCTATAATTGAAATCAATTTTAATTAAAAAAATTCTCTCATAAAAATATATTTCATTGCATTTATTTCAATTTTTTATTGCTCTAAATCAAGGGTTCTTAAAGAGGTCCTTGAGCTTGGATTGAAATTCAAATTAACATTATTCTTGTGGGACGTGTTGGTGAGGGTGTGATATATTTATTAAATAGTACACAATATAATGTGGACTTAGTAAGGGGTTTGTGGTTTTCACCTGACTGGCAAAGGGGTCCATGGAACAAAAAAACTTAAGAACCCTGCTCCAAATGTTAAGTTTATAATCTGGGTTTCTGTAGGGTTGTCAGTATCACCACAGGTTGTCAGTTGTCAGTATCACCGCAGTTGTCAGTATCTGAGCCCTGGCAGAGCCAGCTGTAGATTTAAATGGGTTCTCTGGGGAAAGAAAAAAAAAAGGTTCTCCTTAGAATCCGCATTTCTGATGGTTGAGTAGAATTGTGAGTGGATTGTAGCTGAGGAGAGAACTTCCAGTACTGTAGGGATTGGTGCTCAGAGCTTCTCCTGCATCTGGACCTGATCCTAATTTGTTACCCCAGTTCTTATACTGTTTCTGTCATGTATTCCTGGAGATCTGTAATTTTGCTGTGCATCCTGCGAAGGTTCAAGTCCTTCGTAGAAAAGGCTTAAAATTAGGGGATATTGAGTTTTATGAAAGTTTATTAGGGTTGGGTGGGAGATAAATAAGGAAAACAGAACAAGAGAAAATACAGATTTATATTGAGTTTCTCAGATGAACGATTCTTAGTTCATTTGCCTAACTCTTGAAAACCCCCTTTTTGGAACCTCAGCATCTCCAGGTTATCCTTGGTTGAAGAGAATTATTTCAGAATCATTTGACACTCATAATTTTGATCATAAACTTGTAATGGGTGTGCAAGGATTTGGATTTTATTAGAGTTGGGAGAGTTGGTGGTGTCTGTCTCTCCCCCTCTCTGGGCTCTGAATGCAGTCCTTTGTCCTCTTCTTCACCCCCTTTTGTTTCATGAAAACATATATCCTGCTGTGTTCCTCTGAGATTAATATATTGTCCTGTGGTCAGGTGGCACATTTAGTAACCAAAGAAGAGGAAGCAGCAATTGCTCTCACAAGGGAGTTGCAGGCTCAGGGAGCACACCTGTGTCCTGTTCGTATTATGTAACAGAATAAAGTTAATGAGAACTGCAATTAGGGTCTCGAATGTTGAACAAACACCTGAGTCCAGACTTTTTTTTAAGTGAGCCTTGACATAGTTGGAGATATTTATTCAATCCTATGATAATTTCTTATCACTTGTACTAGCAATACAGTGAACCGTTTGTTTCTAGTCATTTTTGCTCTCTTTATATATCAAGTCACATAAACTCAATTTTACCCACTTTCCCTTTTGTTCTGAAAGTTGCAGTAATATAAAAGCAAATGTATAAAACTGTGCCAGATCAAATGACATTGTAAAAATCAACCTGCATCAATATTACTGTTTATTTTTGAGGCTTAACATTTAATGAATTGGTCTAAATTTATGATTTGAAGAAATAGGTGGAGTAGTTCCACTAGTATTGATTTTTCTTTTCTCTCCTGATTTTAGATTTTTACTTCAGATTTAACTTTTATTTCCAGAGGGGTTTGGCAGCCTGACTTTTTTTTTTAAACTCAAAATTTGTCAATCGTTTTTAATAGTTTTTTTTTTTTTTTCCCCCAAAAAAATTTATTTATTTTTATCCATTTTAACATCCCCCTCCCGCCCTGGTTTTGCTTTTTTTGTGTCCATCTGCTGGGCAATTCTCTGTGTCTGTTTCCTGCCCTCTCCTCTCATCCTTCTCCTCCTGTCTTTGCCAGGATTCAATCCTCGGAACCTCCAATTTGGGAAAGAGGCGTCCTACCGCCTGCACCACCTTAGTTCCAGGTTTTTTGGCACATCTCATCTTGGCTCTCCCTTGTGTCACTCTCTTGTTACATCATCATCTTGCTGTGCGGCTTGGCGGTGCACCCATGCATGGGGCCTGACGGCCCACACGCCTTCTATATTTTTCTTTTATTTTCTTTTTACCGGGAGGTCCCAGGGATCAAACCCAGGTCCCTCCCTATGGAAGATGGACGCTCAACCATTTGAGCCACATCCATCCCCCAGCTACATCTCTTAAGGTTGACCAAAGATACCCAGAGTTACAGTCATTTCCCATACAGGATGGACATAAAATAAATCAGACTTGGTTTATTACCAGCATTCTATAAACCAGACCTAGGGAAAAAAATTAGGTCTGGGGACACATGCATGGTTTCTAATATAGCGAATATTTAGCCTATCCTGATTATCACAAAATCAGGACAGCGAGAATATTCGCGCAGCCTGACTTTTATATCTATAAAGTTGAAGGTCAAGTTGGGAAAGTGAAGAGCAGCCGTCTGCTTAAATGTAAAACTTATATTGTTCTTGTGTAGGCAAATTATGATGAACTTTATCATGTATGAAATGGGTGAAATTCTTCTACAAAAGTTATCAGGACATATACTACTCCAGGTCATAAATTATGCAGATAATGTAGTTTCATGAATGACCTGAAGAGTACAGTTAGCTGTATTTGCCCACAAAGTGAAGAAAGATTAAAAGAAACACTGCTTTTCCATCTCTTGCTCCTTCCTCCATAGGAAAATGATGGTAACAGCAATTTAATTCAAGAAAAGTAGAGTGAATACAGGTATTAGTTAGAAAATTTCCACTGGGTATGGTGGCTAGTCTGGGTTTGGGAGAATGATGATACAAAATGTGTGTTTCTTTAGGAGGAATGGGTTTCCTTCATTTATATTCATTAAATGTAGAGATTTAACTTTGAAATCTTTTAAGGTCTTAAGTATGCTGTGCTCCCACTTCGTATGTAAGAAAATCTGATGTGTTAAGTTTTAAAATTATGGCTCAAATAAAAGATTTTTGTTATGGGTTTGAACTTAAGAATTAAAAAAAAAAAAGATTTTTGAACCATTTAATCAAAAGTAAATGAAAACATGCATGATTTTTGTAAATTTTTTGTATGCCTTTTTTTTTTTTTTTTTTTTTTTTTTTTTAAAGGAGGAACTGGGCATTGAACCCGGGACTTAGTATATGGGAAGCAGGCACTTAGCCACTGAGCCATGCCCGCACCCCTCTCAAGGTTTTTATGGTTAGGCAGTAGGAGTCAAATATATGTTAACTCTAAACATATTAATTTTGATATGTTTATTTCTAGATAGGAGTCTGAGTAAATACATATTTTATATTTTTGAATTATTCAGACTTGTTTCTGATGAAGGAAAAGTTAGTATTTATCATACTCTTAAATACAACCTCCCTCCCCTTTCACTGTGTTATTAAGACAATGTAGTATGGTTATCTGTATTCTTTTAAAAAGTACTAAGTATACTTTTTCAATACCACATATTATAGTTATTTATAAAACTAACATGCCTTGGGAAAAATAAAAAGTATAGTATCCTCGTGTATTAGTCGTGAAAATTAATTAACGTTTAGTTCGATAGCTCATTTTCATTTTTACTTTGGAGTTAACAACTTATGACCTGTATAACATTGACCAAGTTACTTATCTCCTGGTCCTGAATTTCCTCATCTGTAAAAACTGTATAGTAAAATGTTCTGAGGGATGAATGAGAACATGAGAAGCCCCTAGAGGACACATGAAGTGAGATCTTTAACTTTTCTCTTTCCTTTTCATTTAACTGTTACATATACACTGTTTTTCAATTATTATGCTTAGTTTATACCAATGATGATTTTCTTCAGAAAGATATTTATTACTATACAAATGTAAATTTGCCATATCAGTAGGATAGCTTTTGACAAACTTTAGACTTGAGAACATTGTTGACAATTAAAAAAAATTAATTTTGTGTAAATAAAAAAATAGTTAATAGTCACTGTGGGCTTATTCTAGCCACACACACACACACACACACACACACACACAAATGAAGTACAAAGGGTAATTATTTTTTGTAAATTTTTTTTCTGTAATGAAATAGCTAATGTTTATTAAATACTTGTCATGTACTAGGCACTAAGCAAGGCACTTTCCATGCTTTAACCTTCTCACAAGGATCCTTTGTGGTAGGTACTGTTATTTCCTTTTCTAGATGTAAAACTGAGGTTTTTGAAGATTAAATAAATTGCCCCGTGTCACACAGCTAAGCAGTGTCAGAGCCTAGATTTAAATCCTGGTCTAGCTGATTCTCAAGTCCACTTTTTTAACTTCCATACTATTTATTTTTGTATGATTCATTTTTTGTAATAGCTTTTTTTATCCAGGTACAATTTGCATAGTATAAACATGAAAAGATGTTCAACATCAATAGTTATTTGAGGAATGCATATTAAAGTCATATGGCTTCATACTCACTAGAATGGCTATAATCCAAAAGGCTATATAATAAGTGGTGGATGTGGAAGATGTGGAGAATTGGACCCCTCATACATTGCTGATGGAAATGTAAAATGTGCAGCCACTTTGAAAAACAGTTTCTTAAAAAGGGAAACATGGACTTTTACCATATAACTCACTAACTCCACTTTTATGCTAGACTTTTATGCAAATGTTTCTAGCAGCGTTATGTATATTATTTATAATAGCCAAACATGTGGAAATAATCCAGATGTTCAGCATCCTCCTTGTAAATAGATAAAATGTGGTTTAGCTGAACAATGGAATACTATTTAGTAATTAAAAGGAACAGATTGCTGATACATGCTATAACACAGATGGACCCCATACTATTAATTTCTTTATTTTTAATGTTAAAAACTACTCATCTGGGATTTCCACTGCTGGTAACGACAGACTTGGAAATTAAAAACAACTTTCCCACTGAGGAAGACAAGAAAAGCAGGATAAAATATTGGAGAGTTTTACAAGGTAATGAAGAACTAGATCATGGTCCTAAGAAGACAAAAATCCCTGAAGTGAGTCCATTATTTGGGGCCATTTTTTACTGGGGCATTTGCCAACTTCAGAAGTGGTGTTGATAAAAGTTGAGGAGCATTTTTTTTTTTTTAAAGATTTTATTTATTTATTCATTTATCCCCCCCTTTCTGCTTGTGCTCGCTGGGTCAGCCAACCACGCCGCGCGGGCGGGCCTGCCTTCACCAGGAGGTCCCGGGAACCGAACCCGGGGCCTCCCATATGGTAAACGGGAGCCCCACCGATTGAGCCACAGCCGCTTCCCGAGGAGCATTTTTTAAAAACAACTTTTTATTTGATAAATTCAAACTTCAGCAAAGTTGCTGAAGTCGCTACTTACCCAGATTCACCTATTATTAACATTTTACTCCATTTTTTCTAAACCATTTGAGTGTAAGTTACATACATCATGACTCTTTACCCCTAACTACTTCAGTTATGTCTTTTCAAAGAATAGGGATATTCTCTTACATAACCCAGAATACTGATCAATCTTCGTAAATTTAACATTTATAGAATACTTTAATCTGATGTATGTATTCTATTTTTGTCAGTTGATCCAATATTGTCCTTTTGTGGTATTTTTCCCTTTCATCACAGTTGTTGTATTTTGTTTTCATTGTCTCTTTAGTCTTCTTGAAGCTGGAATATTTAAAGAGCTTTTCCTTGTCTTTTATGACATGAACATTTCTGAAGAATACAGGCCTTACCCTTTACTCCATTTTTTAAAAAGCATATGCCTCTTTTTTTTTTTAAGAGAAGTTATAGGTTTACAGAAATAACCGTACATAAAATACAGAGTTCCCATATACTACCCTATTTTTAAAATTTGCATTACATTAAACCTTGTGGTACATTTGCTGCAATTGATGAAAGAACATTTTTATCATTGTACTATTAACTATAGTCCATGGTTTACTCTAGGGTTCACTGTTAGTGTTATACAGTTCTATGGCTATATTAAAATTTTTTTTCCCTAGTAACATATATACAACCTAAAATTTCCCGTTTTAACAACATTCAGATATATATTTCAGTGCTGTTAATTATGGTCACAAGGTTGTGCTACCTTCACCACCATCCATTACTAAAATGTTTCCATCATCCTGAATAGAACTTTGTACAATTTAAGCATTAACTCCCCATTCCCTACTCTTACCTCGGCCCTTGGTAACCTTATATTATGGTTTCCGACTGTGAATTTGCTTATTCTATTTCATATCAGTGAGATCATAACAATATTTATCCTTTGGTGTCTGGCTTATTTAACTCATCATGATGTCTTCAAAGGTTCATCCATGTTGTCGCATGTATCAGAATTTCATTCCTTTTTATGGCTGAATAATATTCCACTGTGTGTATATACCACATTTTGTTTAATGTGGTATATTGTTTAATGGACACTTGGGTTGCTCCCACCTTTTAGCACTTTGTGCATAATGTGGCTATGAACATAGGTGTGTAAATATTTATTCAAGTCTCTACTTTCATTTCTATATCTAGAAGTGGGATTGCTTGATTAAATGGTAATTTTATGTATAACTTTCCAAGTAACCACAAAACTGTCTTCCACAGTGGCTGCACCACTTTACATTTCCAAGAACAATGAATGAGTGTTCTATTTTTCCACATCCTCTCCAACACTTGTAATTTTCTTTCTTTCTTTTTTTTTTTTTAAAACTAGTAGCCATTCTGGCGGGTGTGAAATGGCCTTTACTCCATTCTTTTTTTTTTTTTTTTTTTTTTTTTTTTTTAACCGGGAGGTCCCAGGGATCGAACCTGGGTCCCTCCATATGGGAGACGGACGACCAACCACTTGAGCCACATCCGACCCCCCTTTACTCCATTCTTAATGGAATATTCCTTGTCTGAAGTTAATCATGTTTCTCATGGTTAGAGTCAGGTTAAGCATTCCAGGCCAGAATATTGAATAGGTGTTTTTGTGTTCTTCTCAATTTATCACATCTGGAAGCATGTGATGTTCATGCCGTTCACTATTTTATATATATATATATATATATATATATATATATATATACACACACACACACATATAAAATATTTTTAATTAGAGAAGTTGTGAACTTACAAAACAATCTTGCACAGTGTGCAGAATTCCCATACAACACCAACACATTGCATTGTTGTGAAACATTTGTGAGATTATGAGAGAACATCATCAGACTATTACCACTAACTATGGTCTGTATTCTACATTTGGTATATTTTTTCCATACCCCCCTATTATCAACACATCATGCAGTTCACTATTGATATTAATTTTGATCACCTGGTGAAGGTATTGTCCTATTGCTCCACTATGTATTCCTGTTTTTTTTTTTTCTTCCTCCCTTGCAACTAATCAATATGGGATGGCTCTTTGAGATCATGCAAATGTCCTGTTCCTCAAAAATTTCCCCCTTGGTTTAGCTTTCTTTGATAATCCCTATCTGATCCAATCTTTGTGCATATATATATACACACACATCCATGTGCACATAAACATGAATGTAGACACAAATTCACACTCATATTTTCAATTCCAAACCATCCCCCACAGGGTTCTTTACTGCCTTCCACCATTTGTATGTCCACTTATTTGTATGTCTCTTCTTCCATGTTAAGAACCCAGGCCCCTGACAACATTATTATGCATTCATTTGGTGAGCATCATTTTTGTAAACCTCGTGGAGGTGGGAGGAACATTGTACATGGGAACCCCCAAGGATCAGGGATCTTGGAAGCCCCTTGTCTTGGGTTGGCACCCCAAAGGGCTAAACTATAGGACTAAGGGCAAAGGTGAACTAGAAGTAATGATGAAGTAAAGAATTAATAAAGAAGAAGATAACCATTCAGTTATCTTCACATTGTCTTTGTTGCCCAGAATGTCTCAGTCCTAGAAATTGGATTAAGTGGTTCCAAATTGCTAGTACTCTCATACATCATTCAGAGAAAATTCTCACTGGTGGAAAATAACATTTATTTCCTCTTCTGGTTTTCAAATGCAGTGTTCATTACACAGTGGAAAATATTCAGGCAATGAAGAGAAAAGAGAGCATATATAAAAATAAGCAAAAACTATAGATAATAGTGACATTCCATAGGGCTATATATATTGGAACTATTAGACACAAACTATCAGACAAAAAAAGCAAAACCAAATCAACTTTTGATCATGTGTTAGTTTTCTACTGATGTGTAACAAATTACTACAAATTTACTGGCTTAAAACACCCATTTATTACCTCATGGTTTTGTAGGCTAGAAACCTGGGCATGAAGAAACTGGGTTCTCTGCTCAGGGTTTCACACTTAGGGTGTCAGGTGGTCTGAATTCTCTTCTGGAGACTCTGGGGGGCAAAACTCACTTCCAAGATCTTTTAGGTTTTTGGCACAATCCAGTCCTTAAGATTGTAAATTCTCATTTGTTTGCTGGATGTTAGCAAGCTCTGCCTTGTTGCCCTATCCATATTCACAGCCCATAGCAGAGAATCTCCCTCAAATCTCAAATCCCACACATTTCAAATCTCATTTGTCAGGAAGAACCCAGTTCCTTTTAAAGGATTTACCTGATTAAATCAAGATTTGGAAGATAATCAATCTCCCTTAAAGACAACTGTGCTGTATTAGTCAGCCAAAGGGGTGCTGATGCAAAATAACAGAAATCTGTTGGCTTTTGTAAAGGGTATGTATTTGGGGTAGAAGCCTACAGTTACCAGGCCATAAAGTATAAGTTACTTCCCTCACCAAAGTCTTTTGCCACATGTTGGAGCAAGATGGCTGTTGACATCCGCAAGGGGTCAGCCTCCCTTTTCCTTTTAAGGCTCTGTGGTCCCAAGCTTCTTCCAATATCAGCTGTAGGCTGGGATAAGTCTTGTCTCTTTCCCGGGGCTCGTTCCTCTCTGGGCTCAGCTGCTCTCTTCTCTCCACATGGTCAATTGTAGACTATCAGGCTCTCTTTCTTCCCAGGGCCTCTTTCATGTCTATGGAGCCATCTCTATTCCTCTGTGGTCTTCTCCTGTGTGTTTACTTCCTGGGGTTCCAGCATCCAAAACTCCCTCTAACTCCTCTGCCATATAGTTTTCTCTCTAAGTTCCTGCCCACCAAGGGGGCGGGGACTCAATGTCCTACTGACGTGGCCCAATCAAAGCCTTAATCATTATTTAATTAAGTACAAGTGAAACCTCTTAATCCAGTACAATCTAATATACCCAGAGGAACAGACCAGTTTACAAACATAATCCAATATCTACTTTTGGAATTCATAAATAATACCAAACCGCTATATGTGCCATATAATATAATCTTTATTATGCAGGTAACATACCCATCATATGCTCAGGTCCCTCCCACACTCAAAGGGAGATTATCCAATACCCTCAAAATTTCAGGGGCTTTGTGTTGGGGTTCCTCAAGACCGCCTACACATTCAGAGATTCACTAGAAGACTCATGGAATTCAGCGCGTAATTTATTTGCAGCTAAGATTTATTACAATGACCATCATGGGTATACACACATAGATCATAATGGAAAAAGACATAATTGGTGTCTGGAGGAATCCATGCACAGGCTTCCTTAAAATCCCTCTCTCCCATCGGAGGAGTGGTGGTGATGTTACAGAGCCCACTCTTTCCCTGCAACAAAAATGCAGCAGCAATGTATGTGCAATGTTTTTGCCCAGAGAAGCCCATGAGCAACTCAGCAACCAAGGTTTTTATTGGGAGCTGGAAAAATAAGTACCTTCTGTCTAGCATGTACCAAATTTCAGACTCCCAGAAGGAAAGCAGGTATTCAGTATAAACCACATTGTTTGCACAAATAGTCTAGGCACAGTAAATTACCCTGATGGGTTAGGAAATGGTAGGAATACTCCTGAACTCTAAGTTACCAGATGTCAGCCAGGGGCCAACCTTGTAGGCAGACCCTTCTGAAGATATGAACCTCAGGCCTGATGTGTTAACTCTTTTTCTGTATAGGCTTACATCAAAAAATATTTATTTCATGCTCATGGGCCTGCATACTGGCTGTGGTTTAGCTGATGTGGTCTGTGCTTGGCTGGGCTAGAGTGGACCCTAGATTTATTACACATGAGTTCATTCTGGGGCCTAGGCTGTAGGATCAGAGTCTACCTGGGGCATGCTCTTTTCATTGCAAATTATAGAGATCACAAGAAAGTAAGCCTGACTATGCAAGTGTGTATGTTAATATTCCACTGGCCAAAGCAAGTTACCTGGCCAAGCATAGTGGGAGGCGTGGCACAAGTTATGGATCCATAATTGTATGTGGAGAATTGGGAACCCTAATGTTATACACCTTACCAGGTTATACTGTTTACATGAGATATTTAAGACACAGAAAGGTTACACATAAAAGAATGGAAAGAAAAGTGGCCTATAAAACTACCCAAATGAAGTGGATGTTACTGTATTAATATCAGACAAAATAGATTTTAAGGCCAAAAGCATTACTGAAGATAAAGAGTGAGGCTTCTTAATGATGAAAGATTCAATTTACTAGAACCATGTAGTAACAAATTTGTTTTTGTGCATCTAATATCACAATCTCAAAGTATTTAAAAATTATCAGAATTGCTAGGTAAAATAGACAAATCCATAATCATAGTGGGGAATTTAAAACTTCTCTTTTAGTAACTGTTAGAACAGGAAGGCATAAAATTAATAAGAATATGGATGATATGAACAATGCAATTGACCATCTTGATCTAATTAACATATATAACACATATATGGAACAATGCGTACGGCAAGAGGCACTATGATATTCTTGAAAAAGAAATACAAAATGGAGCACTTGCCCTTCAACTAGATGTTAAGATTCATTCGAAAGGTACAAAATATAGACAGTGTGGTATGTGTGCAGGGATAGGTAGGTCAATAAAAGAAAAAAATCCAGAAACTTTTCCGCTTACGGATGTTTGATTTATGGTGGTCCAGGGGCAAGGAGCTTCTTTTAAATAATGCTGCCAAGACATATCTATATGGAAAAAGATGAAGTTTGACAGAAATCTTTAACAAAAGCCAGATACATTGCTGTAGATATGTTGTAGATCTAAATGTGAAAGGCAAAATCTTAAAAATCTTAGAATATAAAATATATGTCTTCTTGCCCTAGAGTATAGAAATATTTTTTGAAACAGAAGATTAAAAATTGTAACCCTAAAGGTAAAAATGAATAAATTAGATTACATTAAAATCAAGAAATTATGTTTCCACAACATAACCTTGAGATTGCAGGGTGAGTTGGAGGGTAGGAAAAGATACATGCACACACACCCACACCCACATGAAATATCTCCAATAGAATATCCAGAATATTTAAAAATAGAGTCCTTATGCATTTAATAAGAAAAAAACTGAGAGTGCAATAGTAAAATGGGAAGAGACTTAAATCAACACTTTACATAAGAGGCTATCCATAGGATCAGTGAACATATGAAAAGCTTCTTTAGTTATCAGGAAATTCAGATTAAATACACACTTATGTATCATTACACATACCAGAAAGAATACAATTTAAATGGCTGATAATACCATGTGGTGATTAATATATAAGGAGCAATAGGAACTCTTATACATTGCTGGGGATTGTGAATTGGTACCATCACTTTGAAAAAGGTTTGGCAATATCTACTAAATTTGAACCACACATATCCTGTATCCCAGTAATTTCACTCTTAGGAGTGTCTTTGTATCTGTGTGTATTTTAGAGAACCCTGTACACACACGCACCAGAAGTTAACTACAGGAATAATAATAGCAGCCTTATTTGCAACAGCCAAATATTAGGGAAAAACCAATTGCCCACCAGTGGTAGAATAGATGAATATTTATATAATGGAATATAGAGTAGCAATGAAAATTAATGAATTTCAGCTACATAGGCCATCATGTTTGAGTCTCACCAAAAATATTTAGTGAAATAAGATAAACCTCAAAGTATATATATTGTACCATTCTATTTCTATATAGTTCATAAACAGGCAGAGTTCTACCATTGTGTTTAGGGATGTATACTCCAGGCATAAACTGTAAAGCACAGCAAAGAAATGGTTACCTTAAATGCCATGATAGTGGTTACTTTTTGGGGAAGGGGTTTGTGTTTGGGAAAGGGCATTTGAGTTGGGGGGGCTCTGGGGTGCTAATAATATCATGTTTCTTATATCTGAGGTGCTCTGGTATTTGTTTTATTTTATTCACTTAACTGCATATTTGTGATTATACATTTTTCTGTTTGTGTGCTATATTTTGTACTTGAAAGTGTTTTAAAAGTTAGTCTTAGGGAAGTGGATGTGGCTTAATAGATAGGGCTCCCGTTTACCATATGGGAGGCCCCGGGTTCGATTCCAGGGACCTCCTGGTGAAGGCAAGCCAGCCTGCGCGGCGTGGTGAGCTGACGCAGCAGGACGACCCAACAAAAGGGAGACAAGCAGACACAGAAAAACGCACAGCAAATGGACACAGTGAGCACAAGCAGCAAGGGGGGATAAATAAATAAATAAATAAAATCTTAAAAAAAAAAAAAAAAAAAAGTTAGTCTTAAAGAAATTAAAACAACTTTTAAGTATGGAAACATTCCAGCCATAAATCATGATTTAATTCATGACTTTTAATCATGAATATATAATTTTGACCTTAAGTATTTACTGATTTTTCATTATTCCAATTTAGGTGTTTAAATGACTATTGGAAAACAGTGGTGTGCTGTGTTACCTTATACTGTCATGTCAGAATTGATACTACACATCCTTTGCGAAGTCCATGTTCACTGATATCATGTTGGTATCTTGAAATTGACCCTGGTGGGAGTAGTTATACCATGAAAATAGGCAAAACTTCAAATCACGTTTCTTCCCACCTTCCTGGAAAGTTGTAAACATTTACTAGCATACCACTGAATATATATTGTGGCAGAAGTATATGAAGAAAATATTACTGGATAAACAAACGTTTACTTATTTTTCTTATATTAATATTTGTGGAAGAAATGATTTATGTAGGCAAAATTTCATCTTTTATTGGGAAGCAGGTTAACATAATAACTAAGTGTAAATTCTGGTATCAGTTTGTTTCAATTTGAATTGCAGTTCAGCTGTCTAGCTGTTTGAACTTCAGCAAGTTATTTTACCTTTCTTTGTCTAAGTTTTATTTAAAAAATCAGAATGTTAGTAGTTCTAACTTTATAGAAGTCTTATGAGCATTAAAAATGAGTTAATGATAGTATAGTATTTGGTATAGTGAGTACTCAATGAATGTTTGCTCTTTAAAAAAAGTCATGAGTGAAGTGAATATTTAGGAGAACAGACATTTCCTTTATTGCAAATTTCCATGGTTCTTTCACACATCAGTCATAGAGATGCTGAGAAATCCTTCAGTTGTATTTGGTTGGAATTTGCAAGCCAAATACTACCTGGAATGTCTTCAAGATAATATTTTATTTTGTTATTTTATTTTTAGGTGATTCCTCCTAAGGAGTGGAAGCCCAGACAATGCTATGATGACATTGATAATTTGCTCATTCCAGCACCGATCCAGCAGATGGTCACAGGGCAGTCGGGACTCTTCACTCAGTATAATATCCAGAAAAAGGCCATGACTGTGAATGAGTTCAGGCAACTAGCCAACAGTGGCAAGTGGGTGGATTCAGTTTGTTATTTTATTTCTTTTAAATATGTATGTTTAAGAAATAGTGAACTCTAAGTTTAACCATGGACTATAATTAATAATACCTTTATAAAAATGTGCTTTTACCAATTGTTACTAATGTACCACTCTAATGCAAGGTGTTAATGATAAGGTGGTATATGGGAATCCTGTATTTTATGCATCATTGTTCTGTAAACCTACAACTTCTCTAATAAAATATATGTATGTCAATATGGCAAAGACCCAAGTAGATAAAAGAGCTTGTGATGAAAAGCAGGAGTTTCTTGCATTATCTCTTCTAATCTTCATTTAAATGTTTCTGTTTTCTGTTCTTCAGGTGGTTGACTGTGTACATTTAGCTTATAGTTAAGGATCTTGTTCCTCATTTTTTCATCGTAATCATAATGTCTGTAAATGCATCTCTTTCAGTCTTTTAGTTGTTGTGAGTTTTTTTTCCATTAAAATATTTTATTGAAGTATATCATTCATATATAAACATATATAAACAATAAATATATGTAAAAGTTGTGAGCTTACAAAACAAATGTGCATAACATCATATAGGGTTGATGTATGGGAGCCCTGTATGATGCCATGAGTTTTTTATTCTACACATGACTTGTCTTTGTTAGGCAAATTTTTTTCTTTGTGTGACATAGCCTTCAATAATAAATTATATATTTTAGAAGATTAATAATATTAAAATCCTTGAATGACTCAAAGGGCCACCGTTATTGTATTAGGTATATACTGCTGTGTAATAGTTCATCCCAAAACTAAGCAGCTTAAACCACAAACATTTATTATCTCACGATTTCTGAATGTCAGGGAAACGAAAGTGGCTTAGTTGGGTGGGTCTGGCTCAGGGTCTCTCATGAGGTTGTAATCAAGATGTCATGTTGGACTGCAGTTAACTGAAGACCTTACTGGGGCTGGAGGATTTGCTTCCAAGTTGCAAACTCACATACCTGGCAAGTTATTACTGGTTGCTGGCAAAAGCCCTTGTCTCATTTCCTTACCACATAATCTTTTCCATAGGGCTATTTGAGTGTCTTCACAGCATGACAGCTAGCTTCCCCTAGGGTGAGTGATCTAAGAGAGCACAAAAGAACAATTTTTAAAAATAGGGTTTTTAATTGGGGTCCAAGCATATGAGCTAGGGGAGTAGAGGGTTCCTCTGTCCTCTGACTCTGTCCTCTGGTTAACTTGTTTAGTTTTTGCCTAGAATTCATGATACTACTAAAACCTACTAATGGAAAAAGTGCAATTAAGTCAAGTTAATTGTGCTTTCTTGCTCATCCTTTTTTTTTTTTTTTTTTCCTGACTGCTATATGAGAGTCCAGTATTCTAAGTAAATCAGCAAATTGTTGCCTATTTCAAATACAGTTGGCAAATTATGTTGCTTGGTATTCTTGCTTATTACATAGATAACCAGTTTGGTGTCCCTATAATGGCAGATAAGGATGGGGACTGTTCTATGATTATTCATTCTAAAATGAATTGCTACTGCATACCTTTTTAAAAAAAAACTTTTTATTCTTAATTTGTATATTTTTTTGTTTACTTTCTGCAAATAGAAATATGGATATTCTTTTTTGTGATAGTATAAGATTATTGTTCAAAATTCAATAATATAGAGTTGTAAGGGCCGTTTTGTAATTCCTATGCTGATTTTGAGTGTAAGTAATATGTTAATAATAATAATTTGGTATGCATTTCTATTAAATGTACAGTTACAGGTATTTTTACATAAATTGCATCATAGTATACAACACTATTCTGTAACCAACTTCAGTCACTTAACAGTGATGTGAAAAGACGTAAAATGACATAGAAAGATCTACCTTATCCTTTTTTTTTTTTTTTTTTTTAAAGATTTTATTTATTTATTCATTTATCCCCCCCTTGCCACTTGTGCTCACTGGGTCAACCAACCACACCATGCGGGAGTCCCCGTCCCCACCAGGAGGCCTCGGGAACCGAACCCCGGGGCCTCCCATATGGCAAACGGAAGCCCCACTGATTGAGCTACAGCCGCTTCCCTACCCCTTTTAATGTCTTATGGTGCCTTATGTTCTATATACTTTAGTTCCTTGTTATTACACACTAGGTTGTGTTTTTAATTAATGTTACAACAAATGTCTGATTCATATAACATTGCATATTTCTGTTTTGTTAGGATGAATTCCTACACTTGAAATTTTAAGGCTAAAGTTTTACGTTTTCTAAGATTTTTGATATGTGTTAAAAAATTATACTCTGGGGGACGGATGTGACTCAAATGGTTGGGCATCTGTCTCCCATATGGAGGGACCCAGGTTCGATACCCGGGACCTCCCGGTTAAAAAAAAAAAAAAAAAAAAATTATACTCTGGAGAGTTTGTACCACTTCATACTTCTACCCCAGTTGTAGTAACAGAGGTCTCATTTTTTTTACCATCAATATATTAAATCATTTGCCAATCTAATAACTGAAAAGTATCTTATTTTAGTTTAGCTTTTTGATATTTTTAGTGAGATTGCCCATTGTCCATTTTGCTATTGATGTTTTGCTTTTTACATATAAATTAATTAAATTTTTAGTGTAGTTTAATTGGTTAAAGATTTTTAAAAAATCTTTTGGAAGCTAAAATAATGAATTTTTAACCAATTTCTGGCTTTTATTGTTGATATTCTCATAAAAATATATTTCTCTTTAATCAAAAATATAAAATTATATAGAGTTATTTAGGAATTACAAGAATATTGCAGTATTTATGGTAAATAAAATTTTTTTTTTTTTTTTAAAGATTTTATTTATTTATTTATTTATTCATTTATCCCCCCCTTGCTGCTTGTGCTCGCTGGGTCAGCTAACCATGCCGTGCGGGCGGGCTTGCCTTCACCAGGAGGCCCCGGGAACCGAACCCGGGGCCTCCCATATGGTAAACGGGAGCCCTACTGATTGAGCCACAGCCGCTTCCCTATGGTAAATAAATTTGTACATTGTTAAATTTGAAAGCATGAGTGTCTACAGTTTTCATTTTGATAGGATTTTGTTTAGAAAGTCATTTAAATCAAATGGGTAGAAAATCTTAAAATTGTCTTGCTTGGTGCTTATTTTTTATTTTTATTTATTAATTTTTTATTTTTAAAGAAGCTTTAGATGACCTAAATGTTACATTGAAAGTATAGGGGATTCCCATATACCTCGCCCCCCCCACTTTTCCCCATTAACATCTTTCATTAGTGTGGTACATTTGTTTTCATTGAGTAGTGCTTTATTTTTGTCTACCTTTTACAGATATTGTACTCCAAGATACATGGATTATGAAGATTTGGAGCGTAAGTACTGGAAGAACTTGACTTTTGTGGCACCTATCTATGGCGCAGATATTAATGGGAGCATATATGATGAGGTATGTTAATATTTATAATTGATTTTGTAAAGGAGCATTTGCTGTTAATTTTTTTGTTATAGTTACAGGCAGTTGGGAAGTAGTCATTTGTTGTGATTTGGGTGACCTAAAAAGGACAAGAGGAAATAAAGATTCATCAGTATTATTTCTGCTGCTAGGATTTTTCAGAGTGAAGTCTGCTGATTGTACAAATACTGGAGATTGTTCAACAATAATATAGTATGCAGTTGTCTGGCTAATCTTTAAATTACATTAATATTAAAAAAAAATAGCAAACACATTATAAAATTGTTTTGAAAATAGGAAAAAATCACCTACAATACTACCATCTTATGGCAGATGCAGTATTTTAGTATATATTCTTCCAGTACTTTTTCCCTAAGCACATAAAATAGTTATATTTGCCTAAGCTTATATTCTTCTTTTTTCACAGAACAAATAAGCCAATTTTTAATGAGAGTATTATCCATTAGATATAATCCAATCCTTTTTGCTTCCTCTTAACATTTTTCAACCCTATTTTTTTTCTCATTTTTTTCCATTTTGAATTCTTCCACCCCTCTTCTGCCATTGTTATATTTTGAAGAAATTTTTAACCTACCATAAGGTTGAAACAATGCAATTAGCTCTTCACCTAGATTTACCAGTTGTTAACGTTTTTTGCCACATTTGCTTTTTATATTTCTCTTTCCCACAGCTCATTCTCTCATTCACTCTCTCTCTTCGCTGTAACATTTGAAAGTAAGTTGCAGACATCATGACATTTCATGCTTAATTATATTGGCATGTACTTTTAAATTACAAGGGAATTTAACATTTACACACTGTCATCTAAAATGCAGACTGTCTTAGTTTCCAGGCTGCCAAGACCAATACCATACAATGGGTTGGTTTAATTACAGGAATTTACTGGCTTATGGTTTAAGTGGCTAGAAGGCTTCCTTCCTTCTATGGGCTGTAGCTTTCTGGCTCACCTCAATCCTTGGGTTCCTTGGCTTTCCCCTCATATGGCTATGTCGTGTCTTTTCTCTTCTGGGTTATTTTGACTTCCAGCTTTTGGCTCCTCCCCATTGCTTTTTTCTGTAAGGTCTCCAGTAATAGGATTAAGACTGATCCTGATTCATATGGGTACAATACACTTTAACTAAAAATAACATCTTTAAAAGGTCCTATTTATGGGTTCATACGGACAGCAATGAATTATGATTAAGAACATTTTTTCCCCTCTTGAGGTATATAATTTAATCCACCATACAGACCATATTCAGAGTTCCCCAATTTTTCTAATAATATTCTTTGTAAACATGTATCCCTGAATAATACAGCTCATTGTTGCCTTATTTTTAATGTTATGTAACCCAAATCATTCAGTATATATTCTTTAATGTCTGGTTTCTTTCATATCATATTGTGATTCTAAGCTGCTTCTGTTTTATGTGCAGCTCTAGTTCATTCATTTTCATTGCTATGTAGTGTTCTAGTGTATGAATTAATCACAGTTTATTTGTTCTGTTGCTAGTGGTCATTTTGGTTGTGTCTGGTTTTGGCTTTTATGTACAAAACTTACATGAATTTTCTACACATGTTTCATGGAACAGGGATGATTTTTTTTTCCCTTTATGTTCATTAGCTATTTGAATTTCTGTTAAAAATCCTTGTCCATTTTTCTTTTATGTCATGCTTTTATTAAGGATTTTTAGTCATTCTTTATTATATATTCTGGATATGTGGTAGTGGCCCAATTTGAATTTTTCTATATGGAATACTCATACTTTTGAAAAGACTATTCTTATATTTGAATATGGACTTGATAATAGTTGATACTGTGGAATTACTATTATCCTGTTAGGTGTGATGATGGTGGCTGTGTAATTTTCTTTTTCTTTATTAATTAAAGACGCATATTGAAATCTGTGGGTGAAATGGCATGGGATCTGGAATTTTTTTTTTTTTAAATACTGAAGAAAATAAAGTGGGAGGGATGTAAATGAAAGAAGATTGTCAAAATATTGGTAATTGAAGCTAGGTGATGGTCATATGGGATTTTGAATGTATATATTTTAAATTTTAAAGATAAAAAAGAGAGAAAACGTCATCCTTTCCCCATATCCGTTTTAGACTTTCACTATTATAAATAACCTTTATGTTGAAAATTTATCCTTTTTTAAAGTAGTACATATTCATGTAGGATAATTGAAAAATTGCTTGTAATCTTACCTTTTTATGATTTCCTTCTGCCTTTTTATTTATTTGAAAATGTGTATATATATATGTATGCATGAGTTTGCCCCAAATTTCCCCACCAAAGAGCTGAGGATGTTTTAACAGTTTTTTGGCTTTGAAGCATTTCCAAGATTGATTTCCAGCAGGACCATTTCACTTTATTCTAGCACCATCTCGACTGCTGGTTTTAAATTTTACCTTGAATTCAATCCTTGCCAGACTCTTTTGGTATTTCAATTCTAGGGGTATTCTTTACTGATTTATTCTTTTTTTTTTTTTTTTTAACTTTATTTTGTACATTTAATAATTGAAAACATAAGCAATTAAAAACTAAAAAGTAAAAACAGATGAGTAAATATATACATTTCTCAATTAAATGTAATGGATACATGTAAATTT
>JAKSZT010053764.1:15061912-15092050 GCA_026826555.1 Tolypeutes matacus | reverse complement strand
TGGATTTTGTCGAATGCCTTTTCTGCATCTATTGAGATGATCATGTGGTTTTTTTCCTTCAATTTGTTAATGTGTATTACATTGATTGATTTTCTTATGTTGAACCAGCCTTGCATACCAGGAATAAATCCCACTTGGTCGTGATGTATAAGTCTTTTGATATGCTGTTGGATTCGATTTGCAAGTATTTTGTTGAGAATTTTTGCATCAGTGTTCATGAGAGAGATTGGTCTGTAATTTTCTTTTCTTGTGGCATCTTTATCTGGCTTTGGTATTAGGGTGATGTTGGCTTCATAAAATGTGTTGGGTAATTTTCCCTCCTCTTCAATTTTTTAGAATAGTTTTAACAGGATTGGTGTTAATTCTTTTAGAAATGCTTGGTAGAACTCACCTGTGAAGCCATCTGGTCCTGGACCTTTCTTTGCTGGGAGATTTTTTTTTTTTTCCCCCAAAAAAATTTATTTACTTTTATCCATTTTAACATCCCCCTCCCGCCCTGGTTTTGCTTTTTTTGTGTCCATCTGCTGGGCAATTCTCTGTGTCTGTTTCCTGCCCAATCCTCTCATCCTTCTCCTCCTGTCTTCGCCAGGATTAAATCCTCGGAACCTCCAATTTGGGAAAGAGGCGTCCTACCGCCAGCTCCTCCTTAGTTCTGGGTTTTTTGGTGCATCTCATCTTGGCTCTCCCTTGTGTCACTCTCTTGTTACATCATCATCTTGCTGTGTGGCTTGGCGGTGCACCCATGCATGGGCCCTGACGGCCCACACGCCTTCTATATTTTTCTTTTATTTTCTTTTTACCGGGAGGTCCCAGGGATCAAACCCAGGTCCCTCCTTATGGAAGATGGACGCTCAACCATTTGAGCCACATCCATCCCCCAGCTACATCTCTTAAGGTTGACCAAAGATACCCAGAGTTACAGTCATTTCCCATACAGGGTGGACATAAAATAAATCAGACTTGGTTTATTACCAGCATTCTATAAACCAGACTTAGGGAAAAAAATTAGGTCTGGGGACACATGCATGGTTCTAATATAGCGAATATTTAGCCTACCCTGATTATTACAAAATCAGGACAGTGAGAATATTCGCATTGCTGGGAGATTTTTGATGACGGATTCAATCTCCTTAATTGTGATTGGTTTGTTAAGTTCTTGTATTTCTTGTTGTGTCAGTGTAGGCTGGTTATGAGTTTCTAGAAATTTGTCCATTTCATCCAGGTTGTCTAGTCTGTTGGCATATAGTTTCTCATAATATCCTCTTATGATTCTTTTTATTTCTGTGAGGTCATTTGTAATTTCCCCCCTTTCATTTCTGATTGTATTTATTTGCATCTTCTCTCATTTTTTCTTTGTTAGTCTAGCGAGGGGTTTGTCAATTTTATTGATCTTCTCAAAGAACCAGCTTTTGGTTTTGTTGATTTTCTCTATTGCGTTTTTGTTCTCATTTTCATTTATTTCAGCTCTAATCTTTATTATTTCTTTCCTTCTTTTTGCTTCAGTATTGGTTTGCTGTTCTTTTTCTAGTTTCTCAAGTTGTTCAGTTAAATATTTGAGTTTAGTTCTTTCTTGTTTCTTAATATAGGCATTTAGGGCTATAAATTTCCCTCTCAAGACTGCCTTTGCTGTATCCCATAAATTTTGATATGTTGTGTTCTCATTATCTTTCGTCTCAATATATTTACTGATTTCACTTGCAATTTCTTCTTTGACCCACTGAATATTTAGGAGTGTGTTGTTTAGTCTCCACACATTTGCAAATTTACTTTTTTCCGGTCTGTTATTGATTTCTAGTTTCATTCCATTATGATCTGAGAAGGTGCTTTGTATAATTTCAATCTTTTCATATTTATTGAGAGCTGTATTGTGACCTAACATGTGGTCTAACCTGGAGAAAGATCCATGGGCACTTGAAAAGAATGTATGACCCGCTGAGTTTGGATGCAGTGTTCTGTATATGTCTGTTAGGTCTAACCTGTTTATCATATTGTCCAAGTTCTCTGTTTCCTTGTTGATTTTCTGTCTAGTTGTTCTATCTAATGATGTGAGAGGGGTGTTGAAGTCTCCGACGATTATTGTAGAAATGTCTATTTCTCCCTTCAGCTTTGCCAGAGTTTGTCTCATATATTTTTGGGCACCCTGGTTAGGTGCATAGATATTTATGACTGTTATATCTTCCTGGAGGATTGTCCCTTTTACTAATATATAATGGCCTTCCGCATCTGTTATCACTTTTTGCATTTGAAGTCTGTTTTGTCTGATATTAGTATAGCTACCTCTGCTCTTTTCTGTTTACTCTTTGCATGGAGTATCTTTTTCCAACCTTTTACTTTCAGCCGGCTTGTATCCTTGTGTCTGAGGTGAGTTTCTTGTAAGCAGCATATGGATGGCTCATGTTTTTTTATCCAATCTGTCAGCCTGTATCTTTTGATTGGGGATTTAATCCATTCACATTCAATGATATTACTGAAAATGCACTATTTATTTCCTCCATTCTATTCTTTGGTTTTCATATGTCATCTTATTTTTGTCTCTCTTTTTACTCTTTTGGTTATCCTTTCTGCTTTTCTTTCTTCTATACTCTCCTCCAAGCCTCTCTCTCCTGTCTTTTTCTTTCAGGTTCTAAGGCTTCCTTTAATATTTCGTGCAAAGGTGGATTCTTTTTTGCAAACTCTCTTAGTTTCTGTTTGTTTGTGAATACTTTATATTCACCTTCATATTTGAAGGACAGTTTTGCTGGATAAAGAATTCTCGGCTAGCAGTTTTTTTCTTTCAGTTTCCTAATTGTATCATACCACTGTCTTCTCGCCTCCATGGTTTCTGAAGAGAAATCTGCACTAAGTCTTACTGGATGTCCTTGTACGTGATCGTTTGCTTCTCTCTTGCTGCTCTGAGAATTTTCTCTTTATCTTTTACATTAGACATTCTGAATAATATGTGTCTTGGTGTAGGTCTATTAGGATTTATTCTCATTGGGGTACGGTGTGCTTCTTGGACATGTAAGTTCATTTCTTTCATGAGAGTTGGGAAATTTTCAGCTATTATTTCCTCAAATACTCTTTCTGCCCCTTTTCCTTTCTCTTCTCCTTCTGGAACTCCCATGACACGTATGTTCTTACGTTTTGTGTTGTCATTCAACTCTCTGAGCCTCTGCTCAATTTTTTCCATTCTTTTCTCTCTCTATTCTTTTCTCTCTTCAATTTTAGCTGCTCTGTCTTCAGTATCACTTATTCTTTCTTCTGTCATTTCGAGTCTTCTGTTGTATGCTTCAAATGTATTTTTGACTTCACCTATTGTGTCTTTCATTCCCATGAACTCCGTTACTTTTCTGTTCATGATTTCAAATTCTTCTTTACGTTCGCGCAATGACTTCTTGATGTCATTGATCTCTTTAACTATATTCTCTTTCATATCATTAATTTGATTTTGGAAATGTGTGCTCATCTCACTGATTAGTTCTCTCAAATTCTGCGTCTCTTCTGGGACTTTGCTGTATTCCTTTTCTTGGGCCATGTCTTCTATTTTCTTAGTATGGCCCGTAATTTTTAGCTGGTGCTTAGGCATCTGGTTAGTTTGTATTTTACTTAGAAGCTCTATCTCTTTCTCTTTTATGGGGTTTTAGTGGCGGGAGGCTGTGAGTTACCACCGCTCTTTGATTTTTGGCTCAACCTTGATTGTTAGGATTGTTCTGCTGGTTGCTCAAAACTGGGCACTGGACCCAGTAATTGGTTGTAGAGTCGTTTCCTAGGGCCTTGGGCAGGGAGGCTATAGAGGCCAGGAAAAGCCTCTCTTACTTATTAATTTTCTTATGTGTACTTCCTTGGTCTTCCAGGAGATGGCACTTGTTGGCAGCTCTCAATTCAATGCCTGATCGGAGCGTATTTGTTGTGACACAGACCAGATCAATGTGATAGAGCTTCCTGTCTGGGGGCTAGGGCCCCTGTGATTCAAACTTTCTGAGACAGTTCTCCAGACTTCTCTGGTAGCGCCCCCCTTTTCCCAGCTAGGAAATATTTCCCCTCCCTTCTGAATCCTGAACAATCAGTCCCTGTTAGTAGAGGAGGAGATTGGGAGGTTTGTATGTCTTTAGCCCCTTGCAGGCTCCAAGGCAAACAATGGTGCAGCCCCACCTGGCCTGGAAGGGCTCTGGGGACAGGGCAGACCAAACCTGGGAGTCCAAAGCAGGGTCAGCCCCAGGCTCTGTCTCCCCTCTCCCGTGGTGTCCTCAGTAATTAGTCCAGGAGTTCTGTAGTCGCGATTTCCCTCTTCTGTCCCTCTCTCCTCTGGGTGATGTGCAGCCTTCACCTGCTGTCCTAAACCCTAGAAGATCTTTTTCGGGGCTGTTTCAGCTTGTCCCTTAGCTATTTTTCTGGAGAAGAGATTCCCGTGTCTTACTAGTCCGCCTTTTTCCCGGAAGTTCTGATTTATTCTTTAGTGATAGTAAAATTCTTATAAGTTTAACATGTTGTGATTACCAAATAGGAAAATGAATATCCACAGTGGGCAGGGCATTAAATGTGCTTATAGGCAGGGTCAAGTTATACATGCATATGATAAAGAAAGGGACCTCAAGGAGGAGAGCCAAGAGTGGTTCCTGAGCCGAGAGTCTTCCAGTATAGGTTAGTTTAATTGTTTGGAAAGTATGTGGTAGCAAGTAGAACATGTCAGAAAGTATCAATGATGGAGGGGTGTGAGTAAACCAGCTAGGATGTATTTGAAATGTTAATGTGGGACTGGTATTTTCAGGCTATGCTATTGACAGTAAGGCTTCCTTACAGAACATGGCACCTTGTCTTATTAAACTAGCTTTTATGAGATTTCCATTGGATTGAATGAAGGCAGAGTAAGTACTATTGGCATTTTACACTTGAAGAAACTTGGGACCCAGAGAGGTTAAATTGCTTTTCCAAAGTTATATGTTAGTAGGGGGCTGCCGTATGCTCTTATCCCCACGCCAGTTTTAAAGAAGTAATTGTACACAGTCAATCTCATAGTTAGGGAAGTGAATATAACTAGCTCATCGCCAGCTACAAATTGCCCCTAGCTGATAAGCTTTTTTTTTGCCTTCTCCATGTTTTCTTTCCTAATGTATACTGACAAGTTTTCATGCTTCTGAGAAGAAGGTGTTGCTGAGGGATCATCTAGATCCTGGCCTGAGAGGTTGCATGTCTGAGTGCTCTAAAATAAATAAAACTCAGCCCAAGATATTTTTCTAACTACGCCTTGCGATCATTGACCACTTTGTTCCATTCTATTTGCATATTAAATTGTTAGAAGCAGCATCTTAGGGACCATTTTCAGACCACTTGACATGAAAAATGTCCCTAAATTGCATATTTGATAGTGAAATAACATAATTGTTGACTTCTAACATGAGGCTGATGAACTTCGGTTTGCTGTGTTTATCAGTTTACTGCTTGCGTTTGAAAACTGGATATGCACTGGCATTGCTTTATGGGAACACTGACTTTAGATTTCAGATTTGAGTAACTTCAGTTATTCAAATCCAGTGAATAAAATCCACTGGTTTATAAACATGCAGTTTACGTTTTGGAGCTGGGAATCTGACATTTTGGTAGAACATACGAGGCATAGTATTTTATGGGATTTCTGCAGGCTCTGTGGGAGCATTTAGCAGCTCCTGAGTTGGGCTGACATTTTCAATGCTTTTGTAGCATAAAGAAACACATAGAAATGTTGCAGACTGCTACTGGTAAACAAAACCAATCATAAACCAATACACCTAAATTCAAATAAATGGAAAATTTGCTCCCTTGAGGTAAACAGTGAATAGCAAGAGAAAGAGTGCATTGAAGAGAGTGATGGGGGAGTGAGTGTAGTAAGAACCTGTTACTTTCAGGAACATTTGAAATCGGTGCAATAAATGTGAATAGAAAAAGCCCATAGATTGTTTCGCTGTTTGCTATTGTATCACTACACTGTTTAACACTTCAGCTCACTATTTAAATTGTATTAAGAACTGGTTTCTTATGGTTCATGACAGTATTATTTTGAAAGGATTTAGAGTCCTCAAATTGCAGTTCACTTTTTCCCTAATTTCACTTTATGGTTATTTTCTTTAATCCCCAAGTAATGATTGGAAAGCTGGAGGACTTCTGGAGGGGGTTGGGAATGTAAGAGAAATAATTTCTGCAGGATACAAAGACGAATAAGAACCCATGCTCTCAAGTATTTAACAGTCTAGAGGAGTGGAGAGGACAGTTGGTGTAAATGAGCTTTGCTTGGCCATAATGGTCCACATGGGGGTCCCATGGAGTGTGGAGGAGGGACAGTTAGAGCAGATGGATCATGGAAGAGTTACTTTCCGGAGGAGAGAGGACAACTGAACTTGGCCTTGTTGAGTAAGTTCAAGCCACTCAAAGGAGGGGGAGAGGAGAATGGGGCAGGAGCTAGGTAAATTTCAGCTTTTTTTGCTGAAATTAGAGGCTGTTTCTTCAGCAGGGGGCTGAGGAGAGTGAGGTAGGCTTAGAATAGCAGCTGTGGAATATGGGAGAGAGGGATCTGCCTGAGCTTGGAGACAGGGCTGTGGGCCTGTACCCTCGACCTGTGTGCTGCAAGTGGACCCTCCCATTCTGTCCCAGGGTCTGACATGTGTCTCTCAACACCAGTCATATCTTTAAGGGCAGAGAATGGGCCATTGTAGTATTGATTCAGGATTGGATACAACACAGGAATTAGGGGTAATAGTGGAGTTAGATCATTTGGCCTTGAATGGAAAGGGCCTGGAGGGAGCCGGTACCTGTCAATCCTCTCCCCGTGTAGTCACATTCTTGGAGTTGCTCTTGGTCCTTCTTTAAATTCTGCTTTTTTTGTTCAAAGCTTGATTTCCTTAGTATATACTGAAAATATCTATGTGCCGTAGCTTATGGCAATACTAATAGTTAACATGATTTGAGCATGTTATTAAAATTTTTAAACTTTAATAAACTTTATATTTTAGAGCAGTTTGGGTTTATAGAAAATTGAGCAGATAGTACACAGTTCCCATACACTCCTGCTCACAGTTCCCCTTATTCTTTTTTTTTTTTTTAACTTTTTAAAAATTGAAGTTTATCATTCATTCATGAACATTCATAAACAATAAGTATATAGTAAAAGTTGTGAACTTACAAATCAAACATGCATATCATCATACAGGGCTCCCATACATTATCCCACCATCAACACTTAGCATTGCTGTTAAACAGTTGTTACCAACTATGAAAGAGCATTGTCAAAATAGTACTACTAACTATAGCCAGTATCTTACATTTGGTTTATTTTTTCCCACAATCCATCTGGTTATTAACACTCTATATTAACACCCTTAGTAAATTCCTCTTATTCTTTTTTTTTTTTAAAGATTTTATTTATTTATTCATTTATACCCCCCTTGCTGCTTGTGCTCGCTGGGTCAGCCAACCACGCCATGCGGGCAGGCCTGCCTTCACCAGGAGGCCCCGGGAATCGAACCCGGGGCCCCCCATATGGTAAACGGGAGCCCTACTGATTGAGCCACAGCCGCTTCCCCCTCTTATTCTTAACATCTTGCATTTGTGTGATACATTTGTTACACTTGATGAGCCAATCTTGTTATTATTAATTACAATCCATAACTTGCTTTAGGATTTACTCTTTGATTTGCACAGTTCTATAGGTTTTGATAATGCATAATGTCATGTATCTACTATTGTATAATGTCATGTATCTACCATTACAATATCATACAGATACTATATCAGTTTTTTGGATTTTAGCCATTCTAATAGGTATATAGCAGTATCTCATTGTTTTAATTCGTAATTCCCCAGTGACTTAAGATGTTAACCATCTTTTCATATGCTAATTTGCCACATGTTTATTTTCTTAAAAGAGCTGTCTTTTCAGGTATTTTGCCCATGTTTTAATTGGGTTTGTTTTCTTATTGTTGCGTGTTGAATTCTTTTTAAATTTTGGATACAAATCCTTTGTCAGATATGTGATTTGCAAATATTTTCTCCTAGTCTGTGACTTATCTTTTCATTCTCTTAACAGTGTCTCTTACAGAGCAGCTGCTTTTAAAAAATAGATATAATTTTAATAATGTCCAGCTTATCAGTGCTTTCTCTTATTGATCATGCTTTAGGGGCAGTATTACAAATACTCATCACCAGACCTAGATTTTCTCCTATGTTATCTTTTTGAATTTTTCTAGTTTTGCATTTTATATTTAGGTCTGTGATTCATTTTGTGTTAATTTTTTTTGAAAGGTGTAAGGTCAATGTCTAGATTCATTTTTTTTGTGTGTGGATATCCAGATGTTATAGCACCATTTGTTGAAAAGACTATCTTTTCTCCATAGAACTGCCTTTGCCTCTTTGTCAAAGAACAGCTAACTATATTTGTGTGGTTCTATTTCTGGGCTCACTATTCTGCTCCATTGATTTGTGTATCTTTTCTTTTACTCCTACCACACTGTCGTGATTATTATAGTAAGTCTTAAACTTGGGTAGAATCAGTCCTTTCACTTTATTCTTCTTCTTAAGTATTGTGTTGGCTATTCTGGGTCTTTTGCCTTTCTTTTTTCTTTTTTTTCCCTTTAGAACCAATTTGTTGATATCTACAAAATCACTTGCTGGGATTTTTATTGGGACAATTTTAAATCTATAGATTAGCAATCTTAATAATATTAAGTCTTCCTAACCATAAATATGGAATATCTATCCATTGACATAGATCTTCTTTGATATCCCAAGTATGTCTCTTTTTTATGCTAATATTAATAACATTGTGTTTTTTAATTTCAGATTCCAATTGTTCATTGCTATTATGTGGGAAAGCAATTTACTTTTTCTAGGAATTTTTTTTTCCTTTATTAGAGAGGATGTGGGTTTACAGAACAAACATGCATACAGGATTTCTCTACAGTACCCACCAACACCTTGTATAGGTGTGGAATATTTATTACAATTTATGATAAGATATTATCAAAGTCCATGGTTTAGCTTAGGGTTTATTGTGTAGTGTATTTCATGGATTTTTTTTTTTTTTTAATTTTTATTCTGTTACCATATATATAATCTAACATTTCCCCTTTTGATCATATTCAGATATATATTTCAGTGCTGTTAAATGCATTCACAATGTTTACTACCATCACCACCATCCATTACGAAAACATTTACAGCATTCCAAATACAAACCCTGTACATTTTAAGCCTTAACCTCCCATTCCCTATTGCCACCCTGGTAAACCATATTCTAGATTCTGATTCTGTGAGTTTGCATATTCTAATTGTTTCACATCCATAAAGTCATACAGTATTTGTCTTTTTGTGTCTGGCTTTTTTCACTCAACATGATGCCTTCACGGTTCATCCATGTTATTGCATGTATCAGGACTTTATTACTTTTCATGGCTGAATAATATTCCATTGCATGTATGTAGCACATTTTATTTACCCGTTCATCTGTTGATGGACAACTTGGGTTGCTTCCATCTTTTGGCAATTGTGAGTAATGTTGCTGTGAACATTGCTGTGCAAATATCTGTTTGAGTCCCTGCTTTGAATATTTTTTGGTATATACCTATTTGTGGAATTGCTGGGTCATATGGTAGTTCTATATTTAGCTTTCTGAAGAATTGCCAAAATTGTTTTCCTCAGTGGTTGCATCATTTAACATTCTTCACCAGCAGTGAATGAGTGTTCCTATTTCTTCTATATGTTTATCCTATGTGATGATCTCTGAGCTTTTTGGATATGCATAGTCATGTCTTTTGCTAAGTTTGGGAAGTTCTCTGATATTATTTCTTTGACTATCCCTTCTGCCCCTTTCTCTGTTTCTTCTCCTTCTGGGACTCCCAACATGTGTATACTGGTGTGCTTGATGGTGTCCTATAGCTTTCTTTGGCTGTTTTTGCTTTTAATATTTCTTTTTTCTTTTTGCTCCTCAACCTAACTCATTTTAAGTGTCTTGTTTTCAAGTTCATTGATTCTTTCTTCTGCCATTTCTAATCTGCTCTTGAAACCCTCTTAGGTATTTTTTTTTTTTTTTTAAGACTTCAGTTTATTCAAATTAACCAGTATTAAGAAAGTTAAATTCTGCCCTCTTAGGTATTTTTCATTTCGGTTATTGTGATTTTCAACTCCAGTAGTTCCGTTTAGTCCCTTTTTAAAATTTCTGTGTCTTTTCTTAGAGTCTTATATTGCTCATTCATTGTTTTCCTGATATCCTTTAATTCTTTCTTTGTATTTTCCTTCATGTCCTTGAGGTTTTTTTTTTAGGTACTGGGGAGTCGACCTGGGACCTCATACATGGGAAGCAGGTGCTCAACCACTGAGCTACACTGATTTCCCCACCTTGATTATTTTTTTTTTTTCTTTTTTCTTTTTTCTTTTTTCTTTTCTCTTTTTATGGAGAGGTCCTGGGGATCGAACCCAGGTCCCTCCATATGGGAGACAGATACCCAACCATTTGAGCTATATCCGTTTCCCTTTATTTTTCTTTATTTTTTTATTTTTATTTTTACGGGGCGGTCCTGGGGATCGAACCTGGGCCCCTCCATATGGGAAACAGCCTTGAGTATTTTTAAGGTTATTTTAAAAAAGGCTTTATTTGGTATGTCCACATTTTCTTTATTTTTATCCTCTTCCTTTGGCTGTTTCATTGTCTTGTACTCTTGTTGCACATTGTACATTTTAATATTTTAAAATGTTAACTCTGGGATTTATTCCCTGAGATGTCTGTTTCATGGTTTTGTAACCAGCTGGTGATAACTTAGAGATTTTTTTGAGCTTCAGCTTTCCTACTAGGAAGTTTTACCTGAGATGAATGCAGTTTGCAGAGTTTTCTCTGTTTTTTGGGGCCTGTATGTTGTCCTGGGATTTTGCTTGTTAATTGTTTAGAACAACAACATTTCCCCTGTTTTCAGGAGTTTATTTGTCTGCTTTGTTTCCCAGAAGACAGAGCTCACTCTCCTGGGTGTCCTAGACTGTCCACCTCTATAGTTTTTTTATAATCCTTTCATTGTTTCATGCTATTTCTGCAAATTCTGGGAGGAGGGTAATTCTGGTGAGGACTTTCTCAAGTCTGTCTTTCTCAGCCAAAACAGGGCCACAGACCCACAAAGTGGGTGCAGACTGGCCCCAAAGTTCCCTGGAGAGGGGATCTGGAAGGGCATCAAGAGCTTCTTCGATGGCTCCCCAAAGCTGAGCTTTCCTGGCCTGCCAAGTAAATGCAGCCCTTCAGGTAACTGTCCCCCATAGCCTGAGGAAGTACTGTATCTTTATATTTCCACTGCCACCACCTCTGTTTGGGGAGGGTTGAAATAATAGCTGCCACCACCTTTGCCCAGGATGGGGTTGAATCAATGGCTGCTGCCACCTTTGTCCAGGGTGACTTGATGAAACAGCTTTCCTCAGGGCCAGGTCCCCAGTGATCTAAATTCACTATTCAAAAGTTGTGATCAGTGATTGACCATGTCCACCTCTGTTCTTGGGAAAAGGATTTTTATGTCTATTTCTGTCACCATGAAGTTAGCCAGGGACTGAACTCCACAGTAGCGTGCTGCAAGAGTGGGAAATGGGAGCCTATAGCTGCCATGAGCAAATTACTGTTCTTTACTGTAATTTATCAGTCTCTCCTTCCTGCTCCTCTTCCCTGGATGCTGTACAGTGTTCTTCTGGCTTCTGGCGTTTCAAAATAGTTGTTTCAGACCATTCCTGCCTGTTTAATAGTTGTTTTACTGAGAGGTACTAAGTCCTGGAGCTCCTTACTTCTCTCTCTTTCCTGGAAGTCTATGAAAGCAATTGACTTTTGTACGTTAACCTTGCATCCTGTAATAACTTTGCTATATAGTTGTTTTTTAGTTCCAGGAGTTTTTTCTTTTTAGTTTGTTTTTTTAATTTCGATTTTGCTTTGGCTTCTTTGGGGCTTTCAACATAGACAGTCATATTATCTGCAAAGAAAGATAGTTTTATTTCTTCCTTTCCAATCATATACCTTTTCTTCTCTTCTCTTCTCTTTTCTCTTCTCTCTTCTTTGCATTATCTAGGACCTCCAGTACAATGTTGATTAAGAGTGGTGAGTTGGGGTCATCTTTGCTTTTGTCCTGATCTTAGGGTGGAATATCTAGTTTCTCATCATTAAGTGATTATTATTTTTAACTGAAATACCAAGACTATCAAAGGCAGGCCATGCCAAAACTCAGTCTTTGGTGTATGACTTAGGGCAGGTCTGGGCAATCAAATCTTGCCTGTTGTCTGTTTTTGTAAATAAAGTTTTGTTCAAACCCAGCCATACTCATTCCTTTACATATTGTCTATGGCTGCATTTGTGCTGCAAAAGCAGACTTGAGTGGTTGGACCAGAGATTGTATAGTACACAAAGCCTAGTTATTTATTATCTGGCCCTTTGCAGGAAAAGTTTGCCAACCCCTTATATAAAAGCACAATTATTTTGTTCCTGGGTAAGGATGCTCAAATCCTTTTTTGAGCATGTGTGGGAAATAAGTAAAATTCTGAATGTTCTAAGAAGAATGAGCTTCACATACATTGACTACATTGAAACACTGATATAATGAATTTGAATGTTTAGTGATGTCAGGAAGCCTCTGCACTTAAACGAGGCTGTGAACTTAGAGGTAGAGCCACTTGTGGTTTTGGGTGGCCCTCAATGATTTCTTGGCAACAGTAACATAAGCATAAGAGTCTTAAGATCTGAAGACATTTTTTTTCTTATGTTTCTCTATGGGCTGGTCCACTGATAATAGAAAGTAAGTTTAAACAGTCTTTGTGAATTGTCTATTTTTAAAAATTGCACCTTATGTTAGAAGAAGCATGAAAATTTTTTCAGGAAACTGAAGAAACAAAACTAAATAAATACAAAGAAGTCAGATAAAAAGGAAAGAGGGCCAAGGAGAAATAAAAAGTCTTGTATGAGGCGGTAAGACTTGTTCTGTATAAGGTGATAAGACTTGTTCAAGGTACATTGAAAGCAGACACCTGGAGAAAAGTTGAAGATGGGGTATTTCTGGAATGACCAGTGAAAATGTGTATTTCCCCATGGCATAGCTATGCCTTGAAGGTGTAATGGTACCTTTTTGCTGTGTGTGTGTGAGCTAAGAAGCAGCACTGGTATTACTTCTGTTCATTAATACAGTGACAAACTCAGTCACTCAGGCTTGTGTTCGGTCTATTTAGGGCTGCATTGCTAGCAATACCTATTGCACAGTATAATGGTGATCCTCCTAATGATCAGTATGGTTCATTAAACACAGTTTTAAAATGAAATTCCCCATGCTTTGCTTAAGCTGGCTATTATTTGTATAACTGATAACAATGGAAACACCTTCAAGAGTATTGTCTGTTTTAAAAACAACCTTGTTTGCAAGAGTTTCTATTTGCTGAGTGGTGATGCTAGCTCCTCCTTTAATCCTCACCTGCGCCCCTAATATGTAAATTCCTCACATATTGACAGGCAGTGTACTTTTCAATGACCCCTTTGAGTGCAGTGTTTTCTAAGTGGTACTGCAACAAGGAATTTAGCTTACCCCCTCATGTGTTAGTTTGCCAAAGGACTACTGCTGCAAAGTGCCAGAAGTGGGTTGACTTTTATAAAAAGGGATTTATTTGGGGTTAAAGCTTACAGTTCTGAAGCTGTGAACTATCCAAATCAAGGCACCATCAGAAGTGCTTTCTCACCAAATTCAGCTACTGTTGGTCCTGTTGTTCGGCCACATGGCAAATCAAGATGGCCACTGGTCTCTGCCGAGGTCTCTCTGCCTTTTCCTCCAGAATCTGCCATTTCCTGGAGCTCAGTTGTGGGTAACCAAGCATAGGGCTTGTTTCTTTCTGGGCCTCCCTTTTACTATCTCAGGGTTTCCCTGCCTTTCTGCAGCTCTAGGTGAACCTGGAGTTCTCTCTCACTTGGTTGGATCAAATATGGCAGAGCTTCCTTTTCCTGTGTATTTCTCTCTCTGTGTGTCTCCATTTTTATCAGACCCAGCAAGAGGGCAAAGACTCAACCTGAGTCACACCTCACTGATGTAATCCAATCCAAAGGGTCACACCCACAGGAATAGATTAGTTGAAAAACATAATGTTTCTCTTTTTGAGATTCATAAAAGAATTTCAGACTGTCACAACTCATCTTCACAGTTCCCACTTAAAAACCGTTTGGCTTTTTTTATATGCTTAACGTTCAGGTAGTTCTTTCTCTTCTGAAATAAATCTGTGGGATGGGCATTTCATAAGACTTAAAAGTTTCTTTGTGTGTAACCATCTTTGATGACAGTTTTCTGCATTTCATCAGGGGAAGACAGCTGCCTTTCTGTGAGGGGAAGTTGTTTTACCCTTAATCTTCAATTTGTGCCATCTCACTCTGTTCTTAAATCTCCCAGGCATTTTGTACTTGCTTTAAAACTCACATCCTTCGCTGAACCCATTAGGAGGATCACCATTTTACTGTACAGTAGATATTGCTAGAAATGTAGCCCTAAAATAGACGGAACACAAGCTGCAGCCCCCAGATCTCAGAATGCATCCTTTGCCCTGTTGTACCATCCAGGTCCTTGGTGGAATCCAGCACTGAGAGTGGTTGTTAATCCACTGCACAAGGAATTTCTCTGGTTTTTCAAAATATTGTGCTGGGTCAAGTAATATAGTGAACTTTCCAGAAACAACACTGCTATGTATAGTATATAGGGACATGTCTTATGTGCTTCTCTTCCTCAATAGGTTTCATCACTTAAGCTCATTCTAATGTGTTGGCTTCTCTGAGGCCCACTTACTTTCTTCTGAGGCTTTTCCACTTTCTTAAAAGACATTCTGACTAATAATGATTAGGAAGACGATAGTAATGATGCCAGATGCATTTATACAACATGGAGCCTAATTCTTTTGGGAGAAGAGCTTAGATATAATTGCTTTGCAGTCTATATTTTCTCACCTGGATCTGTACACAACTATTGGTGGGTGTTCATGGATTGTTTATAGCGAGTTTTTGATTCAGATAGTGAATTTTGTGTAAACAAATTAGTAAGTTACAACAAATATGTCTAGATAATGAAGGATACCTGTATTTATTTATGTGACTTATTTTTTTCTGAGTGATGACATGTTTTTTGTAGACTCTCAAGCCATAGCCTCTAATATAGTGTTTGCTGCAGAGAATGTACCTAAGTAATTTTAGAATTAATAAATTCATGGGGCCTGATTGTGGAGGTTTATGATTGTCTTGACTGTTCCTCTATACATTGTGAAGAACCATTTGAGATTGAGTATGAGAGTAATAGCATCAGAATCATGGTTTAGGAAGTTTTATTTGTTAATAGGGTACAAGAGACTTGCAAAGTTGCAAAGTGGAAGAGAGGGAGGGGTTAAAGTGATGTTTCCCAATGTGTGTTTTTCTGAATATTAGTACCCTGAGATAATTAGTCTTAAACTTTTTTTTTTTTTTTTTTGAAGTACTGGGGCCAGGGATTGAGCCCTGGGACCTTGTATGTGGGAATCCGCTGGCACTCAACCACCGAGCCACATTGGCCCCACGATTGGTTTTTTAATTTGTTTGCTTGTTTTTTTTTTTTTTTTTTTTTTTTTTTAGGGGGTACCGTATATTGAACCTGGGACCTCCCATGTGGGGAACAGGTGCTCAACGGCTTGAGGGCTTGAGCCACATCTGCTCCCGATTCTTAAACTTTTTGGTCTTAGAACCCTTTTACACATTTTTTTTCCCCTAAATAATCTTTATTTTCATAGCAGTTTTCAGTTTATAGAAAAATTGTGCAAAAAGTACAGATAGTTCCCATATTACTGCTGTTCCACTTTCCCCTATTATTAACATTTTGCATTAGTGTGGTATATAAATTAGAATTCATGAACTAACATTGATACATTATTAATGCCATAGTTTAGGGAGGGGGAAAGGGATGAATAGATGGAGCACAGGGCATTATTAGGGCAGTGAAACTTTTCTGTATGATACTGTAATGGTGGGTACATGATATTACGGATTTGTCAAAACCCTTTACACTTTTAATAATCATTGACCTCAAAGAACTTTTGTTCATATAGGTTATATCTATCCTTGTTTATCGGATTAGAAATTAAAATTGAGAATGTTTAAAAATATTTATTGTAATTCATTAAATACAACTCATTACGTATTAACATAAATATTTTTATTAAAAATGACTGTTTTCTAAAACAAACAATTTAGTAAAAAGTGTGGCATTATTTAAATTTTTTTCAAATCGAATGTCTAGTTTAACAGAATACCATTGGCTTCTCATATCTGCTTTGAGTATCATATTCCATGTAACTCTGGAAAGCTTTGCCTGACATATGTGAGAGTATGAAAATAAAAAATGTCTTCATAATTATGAAAATAGTTTTTTTGTCACTTTCCCTCTTACAGGATCTGGGTGCTCTGAACAACACTTTGAAAACCTTAAGATATTTAGCACAAGAAAGCTTCTCTGATCTCATTGTACATGGATGATGCAGAGATCTTGGGGCATGGTAACTAGGAGAATGTTGGAATCATTAGCAGAAAGAGGGCACTGTATTACTCAGTGTTTGGCCTTCAGATAACGCATCTTTGATAGGTACCTCCAGGAATTACTCACTTTAGGAGACAGTCGTTTTCCAGTTGGAAACCATGAGGTTTCTTGGGGGCAAGATGCCATGTATTTTATTGGTTATACTTTATAGCAGGCAAAATTTTACAAGCAGAAAATGGGCTTGGGATTTCAACTCAGGTCTTGCATCTCAAAAAATATAAAGTATTGTTAAAAGAAATTGTATTTCCAAGATTTTTAAAAAATATTCATTAGCTAACCTTTTGCTTTTGTTATTTTTGGGCATAGCAAATTCAAAACATTTTGAAAAATTTGTAACAGGTATTAAAGCAAAAATTCATTTGTCTTATCCTGTATAGTCCCCCCCCCTGCCAAAAGCTGGGGAAAGTACTTTTTTCCATTGCTATCTGTGTTTTGGATGGGTGGGTAGCATCTCCTCTTTCCATTTTCCCTTTTCAGTTTTCTTCATGGTCTCTGAGTGTAAATATATAAAATTTTAAGATAAAATTTTTTTTTGTTAATATTTTAAATATGGAAAATACTGGCAAGTGTTATATAAGAGAGAAAATTAAAATCACTCATAATCCTGGCATTCGAAACAATACTGTCAAAAGATTGGCATATTTCCTTCCAATTTTTTTCTCTACTCATGACTCAGTGATTGTCTTGATTTTTTTCCCATCAAAATTAAAATCTTTTGTACATCAAGTAACATTATCAAGAAAGTGAAAAGACAACTGACAGAATGGGCAAACATATTTGCAAATCGTATATCTGATAAGGGTTTTGTATCCAGAATGCGTAAAAACCATTTACAACTCAATCACAAAATGACAACACAGTTAAAAATGGGCAAAGGACTTCAACAAACATTTCCCTAAAGAAGACATACAAATGGCTAACAAGCACATGTTAACATCGTCAGCCATCAGGGAAATGCGGGAAACGCAAATCAAAAACTATAGTGAGGTTCTTGAAAAATAAATTTTTGGGACCTTGAGTTAGGCAAAGATTAGTTAGCTATGACACAAAAATCACAAACAATGAAAGGAAAAAAATGATAATTTGGAATTCATGAAAATTAAGAACTCCTGCTCTTTGAAAGATAATGTTAAAAGAGTAAAAAGACAAGCCACAGAATGGGATATAATTTTTACAAATCATATATCAGATCAAAAACTTGTATACATACTCATGATACTCAACTAAGAGAAAAAACAACCCAACTTAAAAATGGGCAAAAAATTTGGGCAAAATACTTCACCAGAGAAGATATATGGATGGCAAATAAGCACATGAAAAGGTGCTCAACTTAGTTAGGCATGAGGGAAATGAAAATAAAGTTAAAGTTACATGTCTCCATATATCTGTTAGAGTGTCTGTACTGAAAAAGACTAACAATGACATATGTTGATGAGGGTGTGGACAATGGGAAATCTCACAAACAGCTGGTGGAAATTTAATATGGGACAATTTGGAAAGAATTTGGCAGTTTCTCAAAAAGGTAAACATATACCTACTATATAATCCAGCCATTCCATATCTAGGTCGATTTTTTTTTTAAACAGGTGTGTTTTCATGGTGAACATAGTTTGAGATTGTCTTTTCCCTTTCCCAATTTTAACACATTGTAATGTTTTCCTGGGATGACAGATGTTCTTCAAGAGTGATATAAAATTAATTTTATTTCTTGTTTTTGTTGGTAGGATGGTTTTTAAAAATTTTTATTTTTTGAGCAGTTTTAGATTCACAGAACAAGTGTGCAAAGAGTACAGAATTCCCATTTACACCCCCATCCCCACCCCCGGCAGTTTCTCCTATTATTAACATCTTGCATTATTGGGGTACGTTTGTTAAAATTGATGAACATATGTTGATTCATTATTATTAAATGAAGTCTATAGTTTGCATTAGGGTTCACTATTTGTGTTGTACACTTCTATAGGGTTTGACAAATGCATAATGTCATATAGCCACCATTAGAGTGGAGAGTACTTTGACTGCCCTTGTACTCTTGACAACACCTGATTTTTTTTTTTACTGTCTCTGTAGTTTTGCCTTTTTCAGAATGTCATATTGATGAAATCATACAGTATGTAGCCTTTTCAGGTTGCTTGTGTTCACTTAGCAATATGTATTTAAGGTTTTTCTGTGTTTTTTCATATTTGATAGCTCATTTCTTTTTATCACTGAATAATATTTCACTGTATGGCTGTACCATAGTTTGTTTATCCATTCACCTATTGAGGACCTCTTGGTTGCTGGTAGGATGGTTATCATCATGGGTAGAGGAAAGCAGATAGATCTAACATGAAGAGGGCTGCAGGTGGGGAGTGGAGGCAGGGAGAGTGTGACAGTTCCTGGTCTTGTGTAGGGGTTCTGGAAGTACACCTGTGAGGTAACGTGCATTCCACATTGGGGTGGCTATATCATTGCTATATCATTGCTAACCCTAAAGAGTGGCACTTTGTCACAGACACTTACTTCCTCATTTCCTATCTTTCCTCTGCAGGCTCTTGAAATAAAAGGCTGTGTGAAACACCACAGAATATTTGACGTATTTACTCATGTAATCAATCTATGCTGTCCCTTGCTGTGACTTTGAGGAAAGCTCCGTCTTTGCCTCAGATTCTTTATCTGTAAAGTGAGAGGACTGAATTAACTGCACTCTGAGGGACTGTTCTTTCCTTTAAAAATGTTTGCTTTATGGTAAGCAACATCTCTTCAAGAAGGTAGACGAAATCCTTTGACAATAAATTTTTGTGAATTCCAGATTTCTTTTATATTAGAATTTCATCTAATCAAGAGACCCTTTATAAGAAATCTGTTGGTGGGGCATGGGAGTCTTTCCATATCAAGATTTTAGCCTGTAGATATTTTTTCCTCTTCCCACAGTGGGGAGGATTAAATGCCTTTGTCCACCAGATGGTGCTCTTGGACAACAAGAATATTTAAGGCTGTGGGTTTCCAAATGAGTTAAAACAGTCCTAGAGGAGATAAAACCTAGTTAGTCAACTACCAGGAGTCTTTCTGTCCATTTTGTATTTTTCGCTTGGTAGAATGTCATTTATCCTAAAATAAGCAATAGTTTGAAGCGATAACACTAACTATGTATAATTTTTATATAAGGTAGAGTGTCAACATCATCCTGGAAATGTTTTGGAGCAAAGACAGAGTTATTGACCTATAGCATCATAACTTCAGGTTTTAGTTCTGTGAAATAAGGCTTTTAGTTAAATCTCTAGTTTAATAAAAACTCATTAGCATGCTATGACTGCTGGTTAGCGAGTGAAGTTGTAGCCTCTATGACCCCAGGTTTTTCCATCCAGATGGGGGAGGTGATGGTAGTACTATCTCATTGGTCACATTGCATTTAGAATGTTTATAATCCGTTCTACAAACTGTTATAGAGGGTCACGGCCAGAGTGCATGGCCAGGATTGTGTGGAAATTGTTGATTGAAGAGCATTTAAAGCCCTGACACAGTGTGACCGCTGAGTGCAGAGGGCTACCACCCTCAAGTGTGTTGGATGTGAGAGGGTTAGTGGAGATCACTGGGGGAAAGTCAATTTTGTCTTCTGAAGAACTTTCTAAAGAATTCAGATGCCCCAAAACAGATTATGCTGCAAGGTGATTTAAGGGGCTACTAACTATCAAAAGTTCAAAGACTGATCTCTTTTTAGAAATGATTTAAAAGAAATTTGGATTGGATAGGATTTGAATACAATGGGTCATTTCTATTTTAACTCTTTTGTTTACTTCTCTCTGGTTAAACATCACAATCGACATATACCTATGTGATGAATAAAATGCTAGATTGATAAACCAACAAATATGTTTGGAACACCATGCTGGGTGGTTTGTGGAGGTGTTTTTCAATGCAAGGTTCTTGGTAGTTAGCTGACTAGTTGGGAATAGTTTACCTAAGGGATATATAACGTATACAATGCAAACTTAAAAGTTTAAAAGTTTTAAAAGTAACTTAAAAGATACCCGATGGATGGTAACAAATGCTATGCAAAATAGGAGTGTAAAGAAATTAAAATTCTTGGGGATTGGCACAGTCCCCTTGTTCATGGTCAGAAGACTGACCCTCTGGGCATCAGACATGGTTATCAACAGTGAGGGGTGAGGACACCAAGACCTTTCTGGGCATACTAGATGCTTTGTGTGCCTGGGGAGATGGATTTATGTGGTGTAAAGTGTTAGGAAAACAGGAGATCATCTGATATAGCTAAGACATTAAAAAAAAAAAAATTTTTTTTTTTAAAGGGGCTGGGGATTGAACCCAGGACCTCATATATGGGAAGCTGGCACTCAACCACTGAGCCACATCGACTCCCCTTAAGTTGTTTTTTTTTTTTCCTTTTTCTTTTTGTTTGCTTTTTTTTTTTAGGAGGCACAGGGAACTGAACCTGGGACCTCCCATGTGGAAAGCAGTTGGTCAACCACTTGAGCCACATCTGCTCCGTAAAAAAAGTTTTTTTATAGTTTTATTAATCCTCTGGTGAAAAATCTGCACAGTCACTGATCCAGTCACTGTAGTATCTTTCTTATTTATTCTTGCCAACACCAATATTGGCCTTTCCAGTCCTCCTGACATCTTCATTCTGCTCTTGTGTTCTTTTTGCTGTTTTCTTGAAGTCTTCCCCCCCCCCCCCCGCCCCCAGACCATGTCTTGCACATCTGTAGTCTTACATTTTGACTAGTTTTCCCCAAATTTCTGTCTTAGGTACTTTTGTCTTCCCAGGGTGAAGGATATTGATGACCATTTGTTTCCACTGTAGTTGGTTAGTCATGTACTTCCTGGTCCAGATAGCTACCATGTCATTCATGATGGGTGGCTGATCCTCAGGCAGACAGAGAGGAAAAATCCTCACATTTTACAGATGAAGAATCCCAGGCAGAAATATTAGGCCTTATCTAAGATGACATCTTCTTTGGGGCAGAGCTGGGACACCCTTTCCCCCATTCTCTTTCTACTATTTTAGGCTGTCACCAGGAAGGATTGATAGAACGTGAACTACCTTGTGCCCTTTGGACCCCTTCCTCTCTTGGATTAGTGTCTGTTAGGGTCTTCAAAGATTAGAAGGGAACTTCTCCTATTCCCTTTGCAGCCTTGGACTTGCCCACAGGTTTACAAAAGGACAAGGCATAGGGAAGCAGATGTGGCTCAAGCGATTGAGCTCCTGCCTACCACATGGGAGATCCTGGGTTTGGTTCCTGGTGCCTCCTGGAGAAGACAAGCAAGACAGCGAGCTGGCGTGATGGGCAGATGTGGTGAGGTGACACAAGATGACACAACAAGAAGACACAAAGAGGAAATACAATGAGAGACACAGCAAACCAGGAAGCTGAGGTGGCTCAAGCGACTGAGTGTCTCCCTTCCCCCATGGGAGGTCCCAGGTTCAGTTCCCGGTACCTCCTAAAGAGAAGAAGAGCAGACACAGAGAGTACACAGTGAATTGACACAGACAGCAGACAGCGAGCACAAACAACGGGGGAGCGGGGAATAAATAAATAAATAAAATAAATCTTAAAAAAAAAAAAAAAAAAAGACAAGGAATGTGTGTTTGAAGGCCAGTTCCTATTTTGCCCCTTCTCCTCTCCAGCTTTTTTAAGTAGAAGATGAAGATAATCTAGATTTCATCTTAATTAATTTTTAAGATATAGAAACAGGTTTTTCTTTTTTTTTTTTTTTTTGAGGGAGAAGATATAAAGTGGAAAAATTCATATAACTCTTTTGTCAAAAAGGAAGTATGGATTCACAGCTTCTGCTTCTGCTTCTAGAATCTACATTAGATGTGGACCAATGTTTTTGCACCAAAATCACTTTTTAATTACTTTTTATTGCAGCAAAGAATGTGAAACAAACTATATGTCACAAAGGAAAATAAATTATTACAGACATGATGTAATATATACAATAAAACAATGATAAGAAAATGTTCATAATACAATGCTGAATGAAGAAACCAGGACCACTGTGTATAGATAAGTCCCCAAGAACTTGAAATTCCCACACTAATTTCCAGTATTATATTTAGTTTCTCTCAGATTGGGGCACCTGGAAGAGCTGCTCTCACATACCAGCTACCTAGCATGGCCCCCTCTAAACATGTCACCAGTAGGCCTTTGAGGTTACTGGGACAGAGTTAGAGCCATGAATTCTAGAGGCTGATTCTAATTATGTTCTTTATAAGTTTTGTTCTTTTTTAGACACAGATATTAAAGATATCGCTAAAACAATAATTGATAATTGTTTTCTCTTGTTTGTGGGTTTATGAGTTTTTTTTGTTGTTGTTGCTTATTTTATAAATGTTATACCATGAGAAAAGATAGTTTCATAATTAAAGAAAATTGTTAATTTTACTTTTTCGCTGAAGAAATAATGTTAAGCATATGTAAATAATCCAAAATTTTACATTGTGAAAAATAAAATGAGATCATTGAAAATGCCTTAGGTTGTTTTTCTTCATGAAGAATGAATGGGAAACTCAAAAGTTCCACCCCTCTGCCAAGTATCATGAAATTGTGTTAAATCTAAAGTTGCTTTAAGTGAGAAATAAAAATAGTAAAGAAATGAAATAATTTAGTTTCCTAGATGCTAAAACAAATACATACAATGGGTTATCTTAAACAATGGGAATCTCTTGGCTTATGATTTTGAGGCTAGAAGTCCAAAATCCATGCTTTTCCCCCGAAGACTGGCATTCTGGGACTGGCTGCCAGTGGTCCTTGGCCCTTGGCTTTTCTGTCTCATGACAGTGCTCATGGCAGCATCTTCTCTACTCTCTTCCAGGTTCTGTTGACTTCCAGCTTCTGGCTGTTCCCTGTGGCTTCTCTTTCCATGTCCAATTTCCTTTGCTTATGAGGGCTTCAGCCATATTGGATTAAGGCCCACCCTCTTTCAGTTTGGGCATACCTTAACTAACATCTTCACAGGTCCTATTTACAAAAATGGTTCATACCCGCAGGATTAGGGCTTGGGACTTGAATATGCCAATTTCACAACATGAAGCAAGGTGGAAAAACAAAAAACTGGGAGGACTTTAGAGGATCTGATATGTTTTTTATCTAAATTGGGATTTTCCTGGAATTAGTGGTCAACAAAAGGGCCCAAGTCCAGCCCCTCCTTTGGTACCATTCAAAAGCCAAGTGGCTTCCATTTCTAATACTTCTTTAGTGGAATCTCATTAGTATTATGGACATCAATATATTAATTTCTTTAGTCAATTAGAGAATGGTGTGTGTATGGAATCTATGGATTTGTTTTCCTAAGGAGAAAATGTACCAGTTATAAATTATTTTGCTATCAGTAATAGAGACCTCAGACTCAAAGGCTGAAGCGAACCTGGCTTTTAGTTTTTCTCATGTAAAAATTTGAGGCAGGTAGTCTAGGACCAGTGTTGTCATTCCATGATGTCATCAGAGACTCTAACTACTAGCAGTGTCTTCTGCTTTATGATGAGAGCCTCACCCTCATGCTTCTGTGATGGCTGCCTGAGCTCTAATCATCATGTCTCAGTGTCTGGTGGTGGGGAGGGAAAGGGACGGCAAAGGGCACAAAGGGCTTGTGCCTGCTGAGTTAGCACCTCAGAGCCTTCTCCTGGATCCACCACTTGCATTTTGTTGGCTAGAACCATGATCATCTTTAGCTGCAAGGGAAGTTGGAAATGCAGTTTTTATCTGGATACATTGCTCTTTGAATTAAGTGAGATTCTTAGTAAAGAAGAAGAAAATACATGATTGCTAAGTACGTAGGCAACTATTAGTCTCTGCTACAAAGTGACAATGATTTTGAAATGCTGTGATATACGGTGGTCTACTACAGTTTAAAGAGCTGAATGACACAAGAGACTTAATAGTCTAGAAAATATGAATATATTAGTAAAGATTGTGTGTTTTTAATTTTCTAGGTATAAAAATGTCAGAGTTTGAGTTTCGCATTTTACTGTTATATGAAGTGTTGAGATTATGTGTTTCAGATCTACTTTAGGATTTTCCTCAAGGACCATGTAGGATGTGTAAAATGAAGTTAATTCCATTATTTCCATGATGACTATTACTTTTTTCATTGAAAATACATCTGAGTAGATCCCTGAGAGCTGCACTTGGCCACAACCAGTATTTCTAACTCTTCTTGCGAGATAGTCCTTAAACAATAAACAAACAGAAAATGAAACATAATCACCAAATTCCAGCTTTCCTTTCTAGTTTTTGTTTCCACAATTTTGTAAAAATATGTAGTTCACAGTTACTTTCTGGCTCATTGTTTGGTCCTGTACCTTCAGAACAGTAGAGAGTGTGTGAGTGAGACCTTTCCATCCTTAGGCTTGAATCTCAGCTTCACTATTACGAGCTGTGAGATCTTGGGCAAGTTATCTGACTTCTCTTTGCTGTAATTCCCTCCCATTTATTAAAAAGAGGTGGTAATAGATGATAGGATAAATGACAGGATAAAATGAGATGACAGAGATAAAGCACCTAATATAAATCCTACTTCATAGTACATACTGAATAAATGTTAGCTGCTGCTGGGGGCAATATTAATTCAAAACGAAACAAGAAAAACTCAGAAGCTATAATGAGATATTCAGTAGCTGAGTCTGATCAAGAGAATTGTGAAAAATTCCATTCTGTAATGTCATTATAAGTATAAATTCAGCCTCTCCCATCTATTAGATGCTGTGAAAGATGTTTGTTTAGGGGTTTCTGCTCGAGAAAATGCCCCTGCTACTTTGAAGAATACACCACCATATTCTTGTCAGTAAGATTGTGCCCTGTGAGGTGTTAGCACAGAAACCATGTCCTCAGGAGAGACTCAGAAGATCATCTTATTTTCATGATATCCCCCTTTATTATCTTTTTGAAATGTAGTTCCTGATAGCATATATGTGACATATTTAGGTTTTAAAGCACAATGAAACATTGACTCCTTCAAACCCACCATCCAGACCAACAACTAGAACATTCACAATGTGTTTATTTCTGCTTGTGGACTGCTTTTCTCTGTAGCTGTCTTCCTGCTTTGCCCTCCCTGCATCACCTTGAGGTAGTCTGAATTTTGCATTAGTTATCTTTGAGAAAATATTTTCACAAATGTATGTATTTAAAAAAAATATATTTAGTTTGGCTTCTCTTTGGCCTTCTTAAAAATAGTATCACACTCTATGTAGTGTTCTGGGACTTTGCTTTTTTCATGCAACAATGTTTCCCAGGTTTATGTATGTTATTGTGTGAGCTACCATTTGTTTTCACTCCTGTATTATATTCCATTTTGTGAATATAGTACATTTTATTTTTTATGTACCTGTCAGTAGTCATTTCCTTGATTTTTAAAAAAATTATAAGTATTGCAACTCTGAGCACATCCTTGTACATGCTTCCTGGTGCATGTATATAAAAGTTTCTCCAAGGTATTTATCTAGGAATGGGAATGCTGGCTCCTAGAGTGTTTAGCTTTACTCCACATACTGCTGAATTGGGGTAAAGGAGTTTGTACTAACCTTTGCTCCTCTAGTAGTGTATAATCATTTTAAAAATAGCTTTATTGAGGCATAATTACATAGTATTTATTTTCCCATATACAATTTAATAGTTATTAGTAAACTTATAGAGTTGTACAACCAATTCAGTCTTTGACCATTTCCATCACCCGAAAAGCTTCCTCATGCTGATCTATATCCTCCCCAGCACTAAATATTATTCTCCTTAGAATAATTGCTAATGTGGTGGTGGCTATGAAGTGTTGTGTGAATTTTGTGTCTTTATCGGCCATTCATATTTTCTCTTTAGTAAAAAGTCTTCTGCCTATTTTTCTATTGGATTGTTTGACTTTTTCTTATTTGTAGTTCTTTTTGTATTCTGTGTATCAAAACTATGTCAGTTATTGTTGTTGAAATATTTACCCCATTATGGCTTGTTTCGCTTTTTTGTTTATGATATTTTTAAATGAATATAGGTTTTTAACTTTAATATACTTAAATTTATCAGTCTTTTTTGTTGTTTGTTTTTTGTATTTTTCTTTTCACGTGGGAATCTGATTAAATATTCCCTAGACCTTCTTCTTATATTCTCAGAATTGCTTAACTTCCCTTCAGATTTTCCATCTCATGTCTTTATTACTGTGCTGTGTTAATTTCTTAAATTTTATCTGTTTGCTACTCTTGCTGTTTAATTCTTTTATTGACTTTTTAGCTTAATGATTATATATTTCATTAGTAAAGTCTGTCCACTCAATTTGACTGGTCATTTCACATAGTTGATTTCTCGTTTTTGTGATTCCATTTTTTGTTTCTTTAATCATTTCATGTTCTTTAAGTCTCTCTCACAATTCTAATTCTTCAGTACTTGCATGCTTTGTTGTTTGTGCTAGCTTTCTCCAATGTTGGCTTGCCTACTAGTATGCATGGCAATCTTTTTTTTTTTTTTTTTAACTTTATTTTGTACATTTAATAATTGAAAACATAAGCAATTAAAAACTAAAAAGTAAACACAGATGAATAAATATATACATTTCTCAATTAAATGTAATGGATACATGTAAATTTTTTTTTTTTTTTTGTGAATCAAACAATATATTACACAATATATTTGGTTCATAGTAATGCATTCATACAGTATTTGTTCTTTTGTGTCTGGCTTGCTTCACTCAACATAATGTCCTCCAGGTTCATCCATGTTGCCATATGTTTTATGACTTCATTTCTTCTTACAGCTGCATAATATTCCGTCGTGTGAATAGACCACAGTTTGTTTATCCGTTCATCTGTTGATGGACACCTGGGTTGTTTCCAACTTTTGGCAATGGTGAATAATGTGGCTATGAACATCGGTGTTCAGATGTCTGTTGGTGTCACTGCTCTCAGTTCTTCTGGATATATACCAGTAGTGGTATTGCAAGGTCACATGGCAAGTCTATATTCAACTTCTTTAGGAACTGCCAAACAGTTCTCCATAGTGGTTGTACCATCCTGCATTCCCACCAACAGTGAAGAAGTGTTCCTATCTCTCCACATCCTCTCCAACACTTGTAGTTCTCTGTCTTTTTAATACTGGCCATTCTGATAGGTGTGAAATGATATCTCATTGTAGTTTTGATTTGCATTTCCCTAATCATGAGTGATGTTGAGCATTTCTTCATGTGTTTTTTTGCATGGCAATCTTTGATTGTATGCTTTGATTTGAGCCAAATTTGTGGAAATCTTGCAAATCTAAATGAAGGATGCTTTTCTCCCAAGAAGTTTGGAGTTGCTCTTGCCTGGAAGTAGGGACGCCATTAACCTCAAACCCTCAGTGGGTCCTGATTCAAGACAGGAGTCCTAAGCTCTCTGTGATCTTTTGACTGTGCAGTTTCCCTCTTTTCTTTTCTGCCCTCCTTCTTTGAATCTTCATATTTACCCTTTTAAGGTGAACAGTCTTTTTTTTTTTTTTTTTTTAATATAAAAATAAGTTGGTCTTTAAAAGATTTATTTACTTTATTTTATTTTTATTTATCCCCCTCCTCTCTCCCAGATGGTTCTCTTGTCTGTCTGCTCATTGTTTGCGCGCCTTCTCCAGGAGGCACCGGGAACTGAACCTGGGACCTCCCACATGGGAGGTGAGTGCCCAAAGGCCTGAGCCACATCTGCTCCTTGCGGGCTGCGGAGTCTGCTGGCTTGTGGTGTTTGCTCATTGCAACGGGTGTGGTATCTGCTCATCTTCTTTAGGAGGCACTGGGACCTGAACCCAGGACCTCCCCTGTGGTAGGTGGGGACCCAACTGGTTGAGCCACATCTGCTTCCCTCTATCTTTCTATATGGCACTGTTGTTGCAGAATTTTTTTGTTTCTTTCAAGACTTGCTCTACATTACTTATTGTTTAGAATTTTAACCCTTAACACCCTATTCTCTATCCCCACCCTATCCCGTGGCAATCAATATTCTAGATTCTCACTCTATGACTTCCCTTATTCTAAGTCGTTCATATTGATAAGATCAAACAACATTTGTCTTTTTGTTTCTGACTTATTTCGCTCAACATGATGTCTTCAGGGTTCATCTACATTGTCACGTGTATCAGAACTTCATTCATTTTTACAGTTAAATAGTATTTCATTGAGTGTATCTATCATATTTTGTTTATCCATTCATCAGTTGATGGATACTTGTATTGTCTCTATCTTTTGGTGATTGTGAATAGTGGTGCTATGAACATCAGTGTGAAAATATCTGTTTGAGTCCATGCTTTCAATTTTTTTGGGATATATGTATATCTAGAATTGGGGTTGCTGGGTGTTTTAGTTTGGAAAAAGCTGCTGAAAGCAATATATAGAAATGGGTTGGCTTTTCTAATGGGAGCTTATTGGCTTGCAAGCTTACAGTTCTGAGGCTGAGAAAAATGTCCATATAAGGCAATCCTCTCTTCCTGAAGATCGGCTATTGACAATAAGGCACATAATGACATTTGCTGGTCTCTGCCTTCTCCTCCCAGCTCTGTTGCTTTCATCTTCTGGCTGCTCCGTCTGTGACTTTCTCTTTCAGCTTCTGTACATTATTCTCTGAGCACCTGTGTATTTTCTCTTGTTTATAAAGGATGCCAGTAAGAGGATTAAGAGTTACCCTGGATCACACTTTATTGAAGTAATTAATTGAAGAAATTTAAAGTAATCTAAACAAAAGGACCCACATATAATAGGTTCACACCCACAGGAATGGATTAGCTCTAAGGATATGATCTTTTCTGGGGTCCATAAAGGTCTCAAACAACCACACTGGGTCATATTACCTTATGAGCTCTGTACTTCCTGAGGAACTGCCAAACTGTCTTCCACAGTGGCTGTACCATTTTATATTCCCACCAGCAATGAATGAGTGTTCCTATTTCTCCACATCCTCTCTAAGACTTGTAATTTTCTATTTTCTTAATGGTAGCCATTCTAGTGGGTGTGAAATGGTATCTCATTGTGGTTTTGATTGCATTTCCCAGTGGCTAATGATCTTGAGCATCTTTTTATGAACTTTTTGGCCATTTGTATGTCTTCTTTGGAGAGATGTCTATTCAAGTCTTTTGCCCACTTTTTAATTGGGTTGCTTGCCTTTTTGTTGTTGAGTTGAAGGATTTCTTTATGAATTTGGGATATTAAATTCTTATTGAATATATGGTTTCCAATAATTTTCTCCCACTGTGAAGATTGTTATTTTACTTTCATGATAACGTCCTTTGAGGTACATAAGTTTTTAATTTTGATGAGGACCCATTTATGGTTTTTTTTTTTTTTTTAGCTTATGCTTTTTGTGTAAAGTCTAAGAAACCATCGCCTAACAAAAGGTCCTGAAGATGCTTCCCTATGGTTTCTTCTAGGAGTTTGATAGTTCTGGATCTCAATTTAGGTCTTTAATCCATTTTGAGTTGATTTTTGTATTTGATGTGAGGTAATGGGCAACCTTCATTCTTTTGCAAATGGAGATCCAGTTTCCCCAGTACCATTTGTTGAAGAGACTATTCTTTCCCAGTTGAGTGGTCTTTCCCCCCTTGTCAAGAATCATTTGAGGGGAGTGCATGAAGCTTAAGTGGTTGAGCGCCTTCTTCCTGTGTAT
>JAKSZT010053764.1:15031261-15061902 GCA_026826555.1 Tolypeutes matacus | reverse complement strand
ATCTTTTCCCTCCGGTACCTCTTAAAAAAACAAAACAAACGAAAAAAAACAACTCTCATTGGAGAGAAGACGTAGCTCAGTGTCTGCTTCCCATGTACGAGGTCCTCCAATACCTCCTAAAAAAAAATCAGTTGGCCATAAATGTGAGGATTGATTTCTGAACTCTCAGTTCAATTCCAATGGTACATATGTTTGTCTTTGTGCTAGTACCATGCTGTTTTTTTTTTTTTTTTTTTTTTTAATAAAGATTTTATTTATTTATTCATTTATCCCCCCCTTGCTGCTTGTGCTCGCTGGGTCAGCTAACCACGCCGTGCGGGCGGGCTTGCCTTCACCAGGAGGCCCCGGGAACCGAACCCGGGCCTCCCATATGGTAAACGGGAGCCCTACTGATTGAGCCACAGCCGCTTCCCCATGCTGTTTTTGATTACTGTGGCTTTGTAATAAATTTTAAGATCTGGAAGTGTGAGTCCTCCAACTTTTTTCTTCTTTTTCAAAATGGCTTTGGCTATTTGGGACCTCTTATCCTTCCATGTAAATTTCATGATTGACTTTTCCATTTCTGCCAAGAAGGCTGTTAGAATTTTGAGTGGGATTACATTGAATCTGTAAATCGTTTTGGGTAAAATTGACATCTTAACAATATTAGGCTTTCCAATACATGAACCCAGAATGTCCTTCTGTTTATTTAGATCTTCTTTAATTTCTTTTAGCAATGTTTTGTAGTTTTCTTTTACATCCTTGGGTAGATTTATTCCTAGATATTTGATTCTTTTAGTTGCTATTATAAATGGAATTTTTTTTCTTCTCAGTCTAATTTAAAATGTGAACCAGAACTTTCATTTCAGTTATTGAAAGTTTCAATTTTCTTTTTTTCCTGGATAAGACTACACATTACAGTGTGAATTAGGTTGAATTTTTGAATCTTTAAAGAATGAAACAAACTTTATTTTCCTTATCCATGTTTATTACCTTTGAAATTTCAAAGGCTTGAAAGAGCCTTATAAGTTAATGTCAGTAATTTACATCAGCTTGACTTTTAAGTTCCTTGCACATTAGTGAAGATTGCTGGATGGTCTTTTTGTTTGGATCATAGTACTCTAGCAGGTGATGGCTGGGCTGTGATAAAGGACATTGAAGGTGATATTGAGCCAGATGAGGAAAAACATAATTTTGTCTTCTTAAAAGTACTTTAAAAAATTCTGCAAAGTGATGTGCTAATGAGAAACATCACGCCACAATGAAATGATAAAAATTGGACTAGAATCAGTATTTATGAAGGGTTTGGTTTCAAAGAATTATGATTTGGTAGACCCCTAATATATTTTCTGCTGAAGAGACTGCTCTATTCTAATTTTTAAATATGGAGGTCTGTTAAGTCACTAATCATCTTAATTCTATTTGCAAAATTAGGGGGTTTGTCTTTCATCTTCCTAGTGTGGGGGTTATTCCCATGCATTGGAAAACCCTGCATTAATAAGATAATTAACAAGTACCTACAGAAATTCAAGACTCAGTACTAGTTTTTTGGTAGAGGTGGGATATAAAGAAAATGTTACTGTTCTTTTTGTCAAAGCTTATTTACTAAATAAGTGTAGGTGTGTCAGCTCCTGTAAAGACAGAATACGGCATCTAAGTATAACTCAGCAATGACTTTTTTTTTTTTTTTTTAAGTACCAGGGCTGGGGATTGAGTCCAGGACCGCAAATGTGGGAAGCTGGCCCTCAACCACTGAGCCACATTGGCTCCCCTGAGTTAGTTTTTTTGCTTGTTTCCTTGTTGTTTATTTCTGTTTATTGGGAGGCACCAGGAATTGAACCCAGGACCTCCCATGTGGGAAGTAGGTGCTCAACCGCTTGAGCCACATCTGCTCCCACCAGCAATGACATTTTTGTGATGGAAGAAATATTGGAAGCTGGTTTATCTGTGTACTCTTTTTCTTCATTTTAATAATTTTTTAAATTAGAAAACTTGTAGCTTTACAGAAAAATCATGCAGAAAATACAGAGTTCTCATATACCAATCACCCTACCCCAACCCCACGTCTTTCCCTATTATTAACGCTTTACATTCTTTTGGTACCTTTGCTATGATTGATGAAAGAATATTATTATAATTGTGATAGTAACTACTTTAGGGCCCACAGTGTTTCCTTTTTTTTTTTTTTATTAGAGAAGTTGTAGGTTTACAGAAAAATAATGCATAAAATACAGAGTTCTCATATACCACCCAATTAGTAACACCTTGCATTAGTGTGGTACATTTGTTACAACTTGTGAAAGAACATTTTTATGATAGTACTATTATATATAGTGCATCGTTTACAATAGTGTTTACTCTTTGTGTTATATAGTCCTATTTAAAAAATATTTATTCTAATAATATATATAAAACCTACCATTTCCCCTTTAACCACATTCATATATATAATTCAGTGTTGTTAATGACGTTCACACTATTGTGTTACCATCACCACCATTCATTACCAAAACTTTTTGATCAGCCAAAATAGATACTCTACAATTTAAGCATTAACACTTTATTCCCTATACCCACCCCGTCCATTGGTAAATTATATTCTCTGACCTCGCTGATATGAAATAATTATGTATTCTTTTTGATGACCTCATTTGAGTCAGGGATAGATTTGGAAACTTAAGACTCTTTAATAAGTTCTCTTCGGTATTTTCTCAGATGTCTTAGAGAATCTAGGTGATTAACCTTTTTCCTTTTCTATATTTGGATTTTCTAATCACATATTTCCCTTGTTGAATTCATGCATTTCAGAAATTTTTTTTGGTCATTGTGAGCCTGCTTAGAGCTTGGGTGTTTGGCACTGAAGCTCAGGAGGGCGATTTGGGGCTCAGAGCTTTGGAAATGTACCACTTGGGGATAATATTGACTTGTAAAGGATGATAGCAAGAGAAGGGAGGAAAAGAAGCATGTAGGTGGGATGTTGAAGCTGTGCAAGATGGAATATAGACTGAGGGCAACGAAGGTGTGGAAAGCCTTAAGTAAGAGAGTAGCAGATTAATGGTTTGGAACTAATTGGGGGAACAAGGGGCACATGGACTAATCTGTTTGAAAGGAAAAATATGATCAGTAATAATTATAAGTGGCAATTTATCAGTTGTTTTTGAATGGCCAGCAAGACTTCTGTGTGCAATGATAGGAAAGTAGCCTCCAAGACGGAAGAGTGAGTGAAGAACGATCATGATTGTGAAATGTGAAATAGATGGAGTCTTCAGGTGCAAGGTCACACAGGGCTTCTTGTACATCCTCCCTGGCTGTTGATGTTGTAATGATTCCCTGTATTTACAGGCAGGAAGCAATTTTTAGCTATTCTATTTTGAAGCCAAAGCAGAATGCATTGGTCAGGTTTGCCTTGGTGTAACTCAAACAATTGTCACCTATGGACTTAGGCAGCTAGCTAAACTCTAACACAACTTTCTATAGCTTTCTTGCCAGTTTGGTCTGGCCTTGGCTCCTGCTTCACAGGGCTATTTATTTAAATCTTGTGTGCTAGATCCACTTGTTCTGGAGTCATTTATTCAGATGTATAATTACTCAAGCCTTGCTATTTGTGTAATCTCATTTCATGCTATGCTCTTTGCAACCTGATGCTAATAACCCCCTTTGAGGTGGGTTGGGCTCTGGACCACCAAGGCATACCACATAAAGAAGCTGTGGTTCTGAAACCTCCCCCACCTTTTAAAAAGAAAAAATTAGTTACAAAGGCAGTTTTTCAAAGTATGTCCCCTGAGATAGGCAAGTCTGGATTAGCATCTCACTTCTGCTGCAAGATTATGTTTTTTGATAGTAGCTTTTATGGGAGACTAGATGTTTTCTATGGTTCCTTCATGTGGCCACAGTCCTGTTACGGCCATTGAGAAACCATCAGATCCCGTCATTGGTGAATGGGTAGAGCCAGCATTTGACTCCAGTACAGCATGCTGCCCTTCTGATGTTCTATTGTTCTTTTAGGTTGAAATCCTTCCTTTTCGTTTCACCACTTGCTGGATAAGGAGAGAAAGAATATATTAGTTAAATGTGATTTTCATAATTTACTTATTGTTTGTCTTAAGAGACTCTTTCTGGTCTTTGCTGGAGATGCCTTCTCTTTCTTTAATTTAAATTAAATTAAATTTAAATTTAAATTTAATTTCTCTATCTAGTACAATGTTGAATAACACTGGTGACAGTGGGCATCTTTGTTTTGTTCCCGATCTTAGAGGGAAAGCTTTCAACCTTTCCCCATTGAGTCCAATGTTGGCTGTGGGTTTTCCATATATGCCTTTTATCATATTGAGGAATTCTCCTTCTATTCCTATCTTTCAAACTATTTTTATCAAGAAAGGATGCTGTCATTGCCAAAAGTTGGAAACAACCCAGGTGTCCATCAACAGATGAATGGATAAACAAACTGTGGTCTATTCACACGATGGAATATTATGCAGCTGTAAGAAGAAATGAAGTCATAAAGCATATGGCAACATGGATGAATCTGGAGGACATTATGTTGAGTGAAGCAAGCCAGACACAAAAGGACAAATACTGTATGAATGCATTACTGTGAACCAAATATATTGTGTAATATATTGTTTGATTCACACACACAAAAAAACAAAAAAACATGGGAGGCGGCTGTGGCTCAATCAGTGGGGCTCCCGTTTGCCATATGGGAGGCCCCGGGTTTGGTTCCCGGGGCCTCCTGGTGGGGGCAGGCCTGCCCGCACGGCGTGGTTGGCTGACCCGGCGAGCGCAGGCAGCAAGGGGGGGAGAGATGAATAAATAAATAAAATCTTAAAAAAAAACAAAAACAAAAACAAAAAAACAAACAAAAAACAAAACAACAAAAAAATTTACAGGTATCCATTACATTTAATTGAGAAATGTCTATATTTATTCATTCATCTGTGTTTACCTTTTAGTTTTTTATTGCTTATGTTTTCAATTATTAAATGTACAAAATAAAGTTAAAAAAAAAAAAAAAAGGATGCTGGATTTTGTCAAATGCTTTTTCTGTGTCGATCAAGGCGATCATGTGTTTTTTTCCCTTCAGTTTGTTAATGTGGTGTATTATGTTGATTGATTTTCTTTTGTTGAATCAGCCTTGCATACCAGGAATAAATCCCATTTGGTTGTGATGTATAAGTCTTTTGATATACTGTTTGACTCAACTTGCAAGTGTTTTGTTGAAAACGTTTATGTCTATGTTCTTTATAGAGAGATTGGTCTATAATTTTCTTTTTTTGTCGTGTCTCTTTGGTATCAGGGTTATGTTGGCTTCATAAAATGTGTTGGGTCATTTTCCCTCCCTTTCAATTTTTTGGAAGAGTTTAAACAGGATTGGTATTAATTCTATTCGAAATGCTTGATAGAATTCATATGTGAAGCCATCTGGTCTTGGACTTTTCTTTGTTGGGAGATTTTCCATGATGGATTCAATCTCTTTAAATGTGATTGTTTTAAGTTCTTGTATATCTTGTAGCATCAGTGTAGGTTTTTTGTGTATTTCTAGGAATTTGTCCCTTTCATCTAGGTCAGGGGTTCTTAACAAGGGGTCTGTGAGCTTGAATTGAAATTCAAAAAAGCATTATTCTTGTGGGGACGTGTTGGTGCAGGTGTGATATAGTCATTAAATAATACATAGTATAGTGTGGCCTGAGTAAGGGGTCCATGGTTTTCACCTGACTGGCAAAGGGACAAAAAAGATTAAGAACCTCTGATCTAAGTTGTCTAGCTTTTTGGCATACAGTTTCTTATAATATCCTCTTATAATCCTTTTATTGTAAGGGTCAGTGGTAACTTCGCCCTTCTCATTTCTGATTTTATTTATTTGCATCTTCTCTCTTTTTTTCTTTGTTAGTCTAGCTAAGGGTTTGTTAATTTTATTGCTCTTCTCAAAGAACCAATTCTTGGTTTTGTTGATTTTTTTTCTGTTGTCCTTTTGTTCTTGATTTCATTTATTTCTACTCCAATATTTATTTCTTTCCTTCTGCTTGCTTTGGGAATGGTTTGCTGCTCTTCTAGTTTCTCCAGTTGTTCAGTTAGATCTTTGATTTTAGCTCTTTCTTCTTTTTTAATATAGGCGTTTAGTGCTATAAATTTCCCTCTCTGTATTGCCTTTGCTGTAATTCCATAAATTTTTATAAGTTGTGTTCTTGTTTTCATTCGTCTCAGTATATTTACTAATTTCATGTACCATTTCTTCTTTGACCCAATGATTATTTAGGAGTGTGTTGTTCAGCCTCCACACATTTGCGAATTTACTTCTTTGCCATCTTTTATTGATTTCCAGTTTCATTCCATTATAATCTGAGAACGTGCTTTGTATAACTTCGGTCTTTTTATATTTATTAATACCTGCATTATAACCTAACATGAGAAAAATCCATGAGCACTTGAGGAGAATGTATAACCTGCTGAATTTGGGTGCATTGTTCTGTATATTTCTGTTAGGTCTAGCTCATTTATCACATTGTTTAAGTTCTGTTTCCTTGTTGACCTTCTGTCCAATTGTTTTATCTAATGCTGTGAGTGGTGTGTTGAAGTATTCAACTATTCTTTTAAGATGTCTATTTCTTCCTTCAGTTTTGCCATAGTTTGCCTCATGTATTTTGGGGCACCCTGGTGTTTGGGTCATAGATATTTATTTATTTATTTATCTATCTATTTATTTATTTAAAATAGATATTTATGATTGTTATTTCTTCCTGGTGGATTGTCCCTTTTATTAATATATAATGTCCTTCTGTATCTTTTAAAACTTTTTTGCATTTAAAGTGTGTTTTGTCCAGTATTAGTATAGCTACCTCTGCTCTTTTTTGGTTACTGTTTGTGGGGAGTATCTTTTTCCAGCCTATCACTTTCAGCCAGTTTGTATCCCTTGGTCTAAGGTGAGTGTCTTGTAAGCAGCATATGGATGGCTTATGTTTTTTTAATCCATTTTGTCACCCTATATCTTTTGATTGGGGAGTTTAATCCATTCACATTCAGTGATATTACTGTAAATGTGTTATTTACTTCCGCCATTTTATTTTTGGTTTTCAAATGTCATATCTTATTTTCATCTGCCTTTTTACTCTTTTGGTTATCCTTTCTGCTATTCTTTCTTCTCTACTCTCCTCCAAGCTTCTCTCTCCTGTCTCTTCTTTTCTTTCAGGCTCTAAGGCTTCCTTTAATATTTACTGCAAAAGCAGATTGTTTTTTTGAACTCCCTTAGTTTCTTTTTTTTCTTCTTTTTTTTTTTCGTGTGTGAGTATTTTAAACTCACCTTTATATTTGAAAGACAGTTTTGTTGGATAAAGAATTCTCAGCTGGCAGTTTTTTCTTCAATATTCTGATTGTATCATACCACTGTCTTCTTGTCTCCATAGTTTCTGATGAGAAATTCACACTAAGTCTTACTGGTTGTCCTTTGTATGTGATGGATTGCTTCTCTGGATATTTTCCAATTATTATTATTATTATTATTATTATTATTTTTAAAACAATTTATTGAAGTATATCATTCATACATGAACATGCATAAACAATAAGTGTTCAGTAAACATTGAACTTACAAACCAAACATGCATAACAACATGCAGGGTTCCCACACATCACCCCACCACAAATACTTTGCATTGTTGTGAAACATTTGTTAAATTATGAAAGAGCATCATCAAAGTATTACTACTAACTATAGTCTATATCTTACTCCCCTATATATATATTTTAAAGGATTTATTTATTTATTTACTTACTTTTATCCATTTTTACCCCCCCACCCCGTTTTTGCTGTTTTTGTGTCCATTTGTTGGGCAACTCTCTATATCTGTTTCCTGCCCTTTCTTCTCATTCTTCTCCTCCTGTCTTCACTGGGATTCCATCCTTGGAACCTCTGATGTGGGAGAGAGGCGTCCTACCGCCTGCACCACCTTAGTTCCTGGTTTTTCAGTGCGTCTCATCTTGGCTCTCCCTTGTGTCACTCTCCTGTTGTGGCATCATCTTGCTGCGTGGCTCGTGGGGCCTGGCGGTGCACCCGCCCACAGGGCCTGGTGGCCCACGTGCCTTCTATATTTTTCTTTTTTAAATTTTTACCAGGAGGTCCCAGGGATCAAACCCAGGTCCCTCCATATGGGAGATGGACGCCCAACCATTTGAGCCACATCCGTCCTCTGCTTTATCTCTTAAGGTTGACCAAAGATGCCTAGAGTTACAGTCTTTTCCCATACAGGATGGTCATATAATAAATCAGGCTTAAAGAAAAAACAAACAAACAAAAAAACCTAACAACAAGAACAACAAATAAATCAGGCTTGGTTTATCACCAGCATTCTAAAAACCAGACCTAGAGAGAAAAACTAGGTCTGGGGTCATATGCATGGTTTCTAATATAGTGAATGTTTAGCCTACCCTGATTATCACAAAATCAGGACAGCGAGAATATTTGCATTTCTTATTATTTTTGATGTTTGACATTCTGAGTAGTATGTGTTTGAAGTAGGTCTATTTGCATTTATTCATATTCGGGTACGCTATTCTTCTCGGGCATGTTAAGTTCATTTCTTTCGTGAGAGTTGGGAAATTTTGAGCTATCATTTTCTCAAATACTCTTTCTGTCCCTTTTTCCTTCTCTTTTCCTTCTGGAACTCCCATGATACGTATGTTGTTGCATTTTATATTGTCATTCAGCTTCTTGAGCCCCCTGCTCAATTTTTTCCATTCTTTTCTCCCTGTTCTTTTCTTTCTTTTATTACAGCTGCTCTGTCTTCTGTATTAATGTGCTTTCTTCTACCATTTTGAGTTTGTTGCTGTGTGCCTCTTTTTAAGTTTTTTAAAAAGATTTATTTATTTACTTTATCCATTTTAAACCCCCCCTTCCCCATTTTTGCTGTTTTGTGTCCATTCGCTGGGCAATTCTCTGTGTCTGTCTTCTGCCATCTCCTCCCATCCTCCTCCTCCAGTCTTCACCAGGATTCGATCCTGGAGACCTCCGATGTAGGAGAGAGGTGTTCTGCCACCTGCACCACCTCGGTTCCTGGTTTTCACAGCTTTTGGAGCATCTCGTCTTGTCTCTCCCCTGTTATGTCGTCATCTTGCTGCATAGCGCCTGGGGCCTGGCGGCTCACCGGCACATAGAGCCTAGCAGCCCATGTGCCTTATATATATATATATATATTATTTTACCGGGAGGTCCCGGGGATCGAACCCAGGTCCCTCCATATGGCAGACGGACGCCCAACCATTTGAGCCACATCTGCCCCCTAAATTTAAAAAAAATTTTTGTCATCGGGTATTGTACCTGGGACCTTGTAGCACTCAACCACTGTGCTACAACTGACTCCCCAGAAGATATGGCAATCTTTTTTTTTTATTTTTAAAGGAGGTACTGGCAGTTGAACCCAGGACCTCATATATGGGAGGCAGGTGCTCAACCACTGAACTACCTCCACTCCCTCTATGTGTTTTTTTTCTCACCTTTCATCCCCATGAGCTCTGTTACTTTTCAGATTTTAAAATTCTTCTTTGTGCTCACTTAGTTTCTTCTTGGTGTCCTTTATCTTTTTAGCCATATTGTCTTCCAACTCATTCATTTGGTTTTAGAAATTTGTGTGTAGCTCGTTGTTTAGTTGTCTCAAATCCTGTGTCTTTCTTGGGGTTTATATATATTCCTTTCCTTGGACTGTTTCTCCCATTTTCTTAGTATGCCTTGTAATTTTTTGCTGATGTCTATACATCTCATAAGGATGGTGAGTTTACTCAGATGCTCCATTTCTCTCTCGTAGGGGTGTAGTGGTGGGAGGCTCTATGTTACTGCTGTTCTTTGATTCTTGGTTCAACCTGTTCCAGGACTTTAGGATTGTCCCTGCTAGTTGCTGAAATCTGGGTCCTGGCCCAATAATGGGTTGCAGACCTGTTTCCTAGGGCCTTGGGGAGGGAGGATGTAAAGGCCCAAAAAAGCCTTTCTTATTTACTTTTAATTTCCTCATGTGCACTTTCTTGGTCCACCAGTAGATGGAGCCCTTTGTCAGACCTCTCAGTTGAATGCCTGGTTGGAGTGTGCTGCAACTGGGACTGGATCAATGTGATAGAGGATCCTGCCTGGAGGCAAAGAGCCTCTTAATTTAAACTTTCTTAGAGGTAGTTCTCCACCCTTTGCTGGCGGTTAGCCTCCCTTTACCCAGGTAGTAAATAATTCAACTTCCCTCTGGGTCCTCAAAAACCAGTCCAGGTCAGTAGGGTGGGCGTTTGAGAGGGTCAGATCTCTTTAGTCCTATTCCTGCTTCCAAGGCAAACAATGGCACAGACCCCCCTGGCCTGGAAGGGTTCGTGGGACACTGTAGACCAGGTTAGTGGGTCAAAAGTAGGGTCAGCCTTAGGCTGTGTTTCTCTCTCTTCTGTATCCTGGGGATTTCGGTCCCCAAGGCCTGAGAATTCAAGTGTCTATGGGGTTGCCAGCAGCTGAGGCTTTTAACTAAAGTTTTTTGGTCTAGATTCTTTTCCTTTGTCCCTCTCTCTTCTGGGCTGTGTCTAGCCTTCCCCTGGTTTCCTAAACCTTAGAAGATTTTTTTACAGGCCATTTCTGCCTGTTCTCTAGCTATTTTTCTGGGGAAAAAGAGAGTCCTGTGCCTTTCTAGTCCGCCATCTTCCTGGAAGTCTGCTGCTTTAATTTTAAAAAACAGTCACTATCTCTGCTTGTTTTTAGGTTACATAATCATATTCACATGTGTATTATGATAATAGATGTGAACATACTCCAGCCATCCCCTCACCCACTTTGGGTTCTGAAATGTCTTCTCTGATGTGGTCCAGAATTATTTTCTGTTTTAATCCTGAGTTACTTTTGGGCTGAGGCATTCACAGAACTGTCTGCCTAATGCTTCCCCTAATGTGTTATCCCACATAGTACTATATTATTGTATGTTAATACGTACGTGAGGTTCATGGGAAATGGGAGTTAAGCCAGGGTAAACAGGCTTCTTTATAGACCTCTCAGATTTTTTGATGTGCCTGTCTGCATTGTGACACAAAATCACGGAGAAAGAGGCCAGTTATTTGACAACAGCATCTGGTAGGACTAATGTTCCATTGGAAATGTTTTGTGAAAAATTGATGTATTATTACTTTTGTATTTTTTTGAGTGTGGTGTAGAAATGACTCATTATCTTATGAGACATAGGTAATTTTTTTTTATTCAAGTACTTTGCCTACTGAGCATATTTCAGAATGAAAATGGATGTTCCTTAGCATTGTTATAAATTCTGTGATTTATTCCTATTATTTTGGTATTTTACTACTTGAAAGAACATTTAGCCATCTATGAACCTGGTCGTTTCCATTCTGTGCACACAAAATCAGGTTGTTGACTGAATATTAACTAAAATCTGTCCTTGGAGGATCTCACTATTTTTGTATAAACTTCTGTAGAAGCACAGCATATATATAACTCTTTTATGAACTTGAGTAGCTTCAGCTCACCTAACATTTTCTTATAAAAACTGTGCTACTTCTTTAGCATGTTATTCAGGTTTCAGTGTTTTGAGTTTCTATGGGAGTTCCTCTGGTAACTGGATAGAGGACTGTGGGTTCTTTCTGTTTCCTTGGCTTGCGCTGAGGCATGGTCTATGCAGGAGCAGGTGCTCTGCAGCCCTAACCTGGCTTTGTACATTTCTACTTATTTGCCCCTCTCTCCTCTGATAAGAAGGCTCTGACAGTATGTGTTTTGGTGAGGTTTCCAACCTAGCATTTTGCTGGAATGTCATCCTTAAGGTTTCCAGAGGTTGAGCTTATTCACTGCAGCAGGGAGTCCAGGCTGCTCACGGTCCTGTGAATAGAGTGCTCGTTGGCCTGGATACGGCCTTATGTTCAGAGACCCAGGCACAGAGATGAAGGGCTGTGAAATAAACCTTCCTATGGTCTTTCTGTATGGGTTTTTAGATGCATTTTTCATGCTCTGACGCTGATTTGCGGTATCTATTTCCTCTGTAGAAGTCCAAGGCCTGGTCCCTAAACATCTCTGACTCTGAGTGTGCTATTGAAGATTTAGGAGTTTCTTTCAAACTGCCTGTCTGTTCCTGATAGGAGAAAGATACTGAAATTGAAAACAAAAGTCTCTGATAAAGTTGTCAGTTGCAGACCTTGTTCCAATGGTGAATATTTATGAAAGCCAGACAAATACAGGGCAACTGTGGGCTTACCTCAAATGTAGCTGGGCAGGCCTAGAAGCTGATTGGGTAATTGGGTTGAAGGCAAGTAGGGGCCAGGAAGAAAAAGTCTGTCCAGTGAAGGTAGGATGAGCTACTAGTATTGCTTAAGTACCTGCTGAATATGAGTGGAGAGCTCTTTTTGAGGGAGGCAGAACATGGGAATGTGCATTTGTCTTTGGACTTGGGCCATTACACAGGTTTTCTGCTGAGACTTGATGGCCTTAGACTTTGAATGGCTTGCAAATTCTGACTGTCATTTTGGTCTTGTCTATACCTGGGGTCTCTTGGGAAACTGTTCTCCCATTTAATACTGCCACCAGCCTTCAAGTAAATCAGCTTGAATTATAAGCTTTGCCAGTGTTTGTGTAGGATGAGTGCTTCCTGGGTAGGGAGAAAGCAGCAGCTTTATGTGCTTACCTCCCCTCAGTTTGAACTATCGGGATCCTTATTGACAGTTGAGACCGAGAGAAGAGGATGATATGTTGTATTTTAAAATAATCAGAACTCGAATCATGAAGGCCTAGGAGTCAGATAGATTTAGGTTTATCTTTGCCACCTACTACTAGCTAGTAGTATTAATATCTTCATTTGTCCATTTGAGTATAGTATTACCTATTTTATAGGATTGTTTGAAGTACTATATGAGATAGTATATAGTATAAAATCTTATCTAAATGACAAACTAGGTAAATACCTCACTTAATACGAAACAGACCTGGTATTTTACTTTAATTGTTCTTCAGTTTTAGGCCTGTCCTTGGAGGCCATTAGTCAGTTCAACAATAATAGAGAACAAAAGTAGGAAAAGGGAGATTGAAGCAATAAGGTATATTCTCAGCCTCTGTTATACCAGGCAATCTATTTTCACAACTTCTTTAATAGAAATTATATGACTTTTAATTTTAGCAAAAGAAATTAAGTTTGAGTATCATGGCATCCTTGGCCTTGTCATCCAGAAGAAACTGTTGCAAACCTATTATTTGCCCATGAACGGAGAGAACCTCCACAGTGAATTTCAAAGGACTTAGTTATTACTTAACACATGTTTGATGGTCTTTGGAGGAGTCATTTAAGTAAGAGTTATTGGAGAATAATGGAGATATTTATTGCATCAGTTTTAAGAATAATAATTTCTACTTTCCAAAGGTTTTGTGTCTTTTAGCTTATTCAGTACTCTGAGCAACTTTGTGAGGTAGTCAGAGTTGAGGCTATAATCTTATAAATTGTTTATGAAGAAAGACTCGAAGCTCAGAAAATTTCAGTGATTTTTCACCCTGATCAATGGCAGAGCTGGGGTTATAATCTGAGCATACTGGGCCAGCAATCTTTGTTTTCTACCCTTTTCTTTTTAGACATGTATCTAAGGTTTGGGCATGTCAGGAGAGTCATTCAAGGTTATTTTTGAAAGATAGTGTTAGTTAGAAATAAAGCTTGGATTTCTCCAAATGTAGGAATTTCAAAGGAATAATTTTGTCTCAGTTTGCATTTAGTTTAAAAATGGTTCCTATAATATAGCACTCATTTATTACTTCAGATTCATTGCTTCAATAATGACTTTTAAATAGGACTTTATTATTAGACTGATTGGACAGAAGTCTGATTGGACTAGAATTAAGAGATTGCATCACTATAAATAGAGTGAGATAGAATATTTTACATAATTTGATTGAACTTTTATGAGGTCTCTCATAAGTTGGAACCTAGGCTCTTCTCTAAAATGATATGTACTTTGACAGAGTTCCAGATAGCAACCTTCCCAGTGTGGGGTTTAAGTTGTAGAGAGAGTGGCTAGTTAAGGGAATTTGGGAATTAAATTATCTCCTCTGGCACTTCCAATTATATTACTTGAGACAGAGCTTCATTAACTGCTCCATCAATAATTTTCCTAACCCCAAAGCTGGAGCAAGTGAGTTTATCACACTGATTAGGGAATTATTTAAAGGGTCCAAAGTGAAAACAGAACAACATATAAAAGCTTTTAGTATTTGGAAAATAGTAGAAATGGTTGTGTGTCAGACCATTGGTATAGGTATTGGGAGGGCCTTGTCGGTAGACATAAATGAGTTTAATGTCCCTCTTTATTAGTAACACGAAGAGGCTGAAATGGATTTGAAGACATTGCAGTTTCCTCATAAATGCATAGGAATGTGCTTTATCTCTGATATTTAGAATTTGACTAAGAGAAAAGTGTATGGGAAAAATAAATTAATTTTTTTAAGCATTTGTGGACCACAATAAATTAATAATTGATTGAAAAGTTCTAACAGAACCAGAATCTTTTCCTGTTCCTTAACTCTTATAGCAGTGACCATATTCTCTCTCTCTCCTCTCGTCCCCCACTAAACATGCTGGAATATTGTTACAAAACTGCATTATTCCAGCCATTTTTGCTAAAGTTTGGATAAATATATTTAGTAGTATAATAGGCTAATATTTAGTTGAAGGAGCAATAAAAGCACAATGATCTGTGATTTAGAATTGCTAACAGTTTTTCCAGTATTCCAATTAGTGTGGAATTTTTAGGAAAAGTTATTATCATGTGACAGAATTGGAATGGATGGGAATGAGAGAAGACAGAAGATATATTTTGTTATTGGCTTTTCGAGATGATATCTGATGTTGACTGTGACTTTTACATCAATGTGCAAAAAAACCAAACCATCAACAACAAAAAATAAAACAAAAACAAAAAGATCTGCCAAAGATGGACAGATAAAGTATACTCCAGATTATTTGTTTTGAATTGATGATTGTTTGCTAATATCAAGTAGGGAGGAGGGCCTTAACGTACATTTCCGTTTGGAATCAGGGAGTTATTTGCTGTAATTTTATGCCATTACTTATGTAGACTCACATTATGCCAGTAGTAATCTTGGGTTCATAATAATGGATATGTATATGTGGCTCTTGAATAACAATTGCCTTATATTTCATTTATCATTGAATTAAACTATACAGTGTAATAATTTTGGCAGATGATGGTTTGATTAATCAGTGCTGTTTTTATTAGTATATTAATGTTTCATTTTCTCTCTCTTTCTCCTGGTTCCAGGGTGTGGATGAATGGAACATAGCTCGCCTAAATACAGTCTTGGATGTTGTTGAGGAAGAGTGCGGTATTTCTATTGAGGGTGTAAATACCCCTTATCTCTATTTTGGCATGTGGAAAACCACATTTGCGTGGCACACCGAGGATATGGACCTCTACAGCATTAATTATCTCCACTTTGGAGAGCCCAAGTCTTGGCAAGTTACATGTTTAATATTTATTTGCTTTGGAGTTTTGAAATTTGGGCAATATGAGAGTACTGGAAAGGGCTTTTTTTTTTGTTGTTTGGTGGGTTTAGATTTATATGAACTGTAAGAAAGTTTTGACTGTAATAACTAATTGTCTTCCTCTGGGCAAGGTTTTACTGAGAAACAATAAAGCCAATGATGACTTGTGTATTTAAAATGGTCTTCTGATCATTTTGTGGGCCATGGATTGCTAGGTATTTTTGTCTTGAAGGATTTGTTAAGCATCTTTTCTGAGTATTTGTTGGAGGGTACGTGGGAGATAGGAGTGAAAAGTTGACTTGACGATGTAGAGTTTGAAGTAACCTTAATGATCTTCTGGTCCAGCCTCCTCAAAATAAACGAAAAGTTTCATTTAGTATGTGGGAGCTAGAGGGAGAGGAGCAATGAATCAGAAGGCCTGTTAATGCTTTTTGGATGATGGGCATGGGGAAAAGAATAAGTTAAAGTTAATACATTTTCTTAACTTGGAATTTCCCATTTGTGAGCCTCCTTCCTCAATTTTTTCTGAACAGTGATTTTACCTCTGTAAAATGTTTCATATAGTACATTAGTTACACATTTATAATTATTAGCCTGTCAGTCACCCTGTTATCTTTGTGTTCAGCCAGTTTTATGTTTGAACTTATTGTCATGTTTTAGTCTTAAGAGAGTTAAAAAAAAAAAGTTTAAATAGAATATCAATTCTGTTTTCTATACTGCATTTACGTGCAGAATAATACATAGACAGAAACATACAAAGCATTAATGTGACATCCCAGGACATGGTGACATTTTTGATGATTGTGAACATAATAAGATACTCTTCAGGTACTTGTGCCAGCCCACTAGCTTTCTTTCCTCCAATTTGAAGATAATTACCTCTTTGAAGTTCTCCTCTTGATCAGGTGTTGAAGTAAAATGTATAATTTCTAGCCCTATCATGCCATTACTTGCCTTTGAGGTTTTATTATTTGATGAAGTAAACTTTCTCCAAAAAAGTATAGCAAAAATTCATAGTGATCAAATGTGACATTTAATTGGAAGGAAAGTTTTAGATGGGAGGGCAAAGTTCTTAGAACGTATAAGAAAAACCCAGGCAGTTCTCCAAAAAAGTATAGCAAAAATTCATAGTGATCAAATGTGACATTTAATTGGAAGGAAAGTTTTAGATGGAAGGGCAAAGTTCTTAGAACATACAAGAAAAACCCAGGCAGTTCTTGTTTTCCTGTGGAGTTTTATGATCTAAAAGAAGTTAATGGGGAAGCGGCTGTGGCTCAGTTGGTTGGGCTCCCGTTTACCATATGGGAGGCCCTGGTTCGATTCCTGGGGCCTCCTGGTGAAGGCAAGCCGGCCCACATGGCTCATCAGCAAGATGATGCAACAGAAGGAGACAAGCAGACACAGAAAAAAAAAAACTCAAAGCAAATGGACACAGCAAGCACAAACAGCAAGGGAGGGGATAAATAAATAAATCTTTTAAAAAAAAAAAATAAAAGAAGTTAATGGTAAGCTAATAAACTTATTGTAAACGTGTTTTACTTGAACACTTACTACATTCTTAGCATTCACTATTAATGAATAAGTTAAACTTAAAATTTTTTAATAGGTTGTCTAGGATCTAGAGAGGCTTAGTTGATGGAACAGTGTGATGTCATTTTTCATTACATAGGTGTTTATTGTGAGCCATTTGTGAGCACAAATGTGGATCTCTGTCATATTTCTTTAACACCACACTAAAATCTGTTGGAATGCCATCCTTTGGTATGTTAGGGGCTTTACTCTGAAAGACTATGAGAAATATTTTAAACCGTGCATAGGCATTTGTGCAGTTTCTCAGCTGCATAGTAATCCATCCTCCTTCCTCCCTTCCTCCCTCCTTTCCTGAGAAGTTGTGGGTTTACAGAACAATAGCATTGTTATCTTGGTGCTCTGACATTCCACTTTTACTGTAGATAAATTAATGACATGGATAAATTGTTGGTGAAATCTAGTATATAGGTATTTGCCTATTGTTTCCAGATGATTCTTTGCATCTGCTAAAGGAATCTGAAAAGTTAATAGCAAAGTTTTCCTGGAGATTTGTTAGAAACCAATTAATGAGGATGCTTGTGACTTTGTGTTTTTAGTATTAGAAGAATTTAGATGAAGTCTCTGTTTTCTTATTAAAAAAGATGATTTTTTCCTTCACTTGGGAATCAGATGATATTGTCTCCTAAAGATCACTTAGAGTATATTTTGGTCAGGAGTAAGACTGATTATAGAGTCTAATTACTCTATCAGTTATTAAGCATATAGACTCCATTATTTACATTAAGGGTAGATTTATATTATTACTATTGTCTTTAACCTTGACTATTATTTATAGTGATAAAATAATGAAGCACAGCAATAAGTTACAATGGCTAATCTAGATTCCATTTTCTAAGATTACTGTAGGAAAATAAGTGATGTAAATGGCTCTGAGGATATTTACCCGTATATTTATGAAAGATTATTACAAAATAAACCCTATTATCATTAAAATTCATTTTAGTAATTATTATTATATATTTGAAGTGAGCTTTGAATGGTGGTAGAAGCAATGCAGATTCATGTAAATGTTGTAAGGTAGGCAAAGTATAGGGCTGAGCTTTGGTCAAGAGACCAGCAAGAGACCAGCAAGAGACCAGGGCTTTGGTCCTTAGTCTGCCACTAATGTGTGTGTCTTTGGTTAAATTGCTGTATCTTTCTGGATCTCAGTCTCCTTACTCACAAAATGACAAGGTTGAGCTGGATGATTTCCAGTGCTCTTAAGCCTTTGGTTTGTGATCAGAATCATGGGAGTGTTTTTACTTAATAAAATGAGAGGGTGACTAGGTGACTTGCTGCTCTGTGCCTCTGTATGCATGGGCATACAGGTGCTGTTTTCCTTCCCTGGTTGTTCTCTCCTTGTTAAGTTATATATATCCTTGATCCTGGGACAGTTGCCTTTATTCTTCACTTGTGGGTGCTCTCCTGTACTTGATGTCTCTGTCTCTGGCAGTGTGTCTTCCTCTTTTCTCTCTTTTTAAAGCTTTTATTGTAGCAAATACATATAGCACAAAATTTCCCTTTTTAACCATATTCACATATACAATTCAGTTGTAATAATATTCATCATATTGTGCTACCATCACTAACATTCATTACCCTATTTTTTCATCTCTTCAAAGAGAAATTGCTCCCTTATTGAGCTGTAACTCCCTTTTTCTGTCCACTCTCACCTCCTACCCCCTGGCTCCTGGTAACCTATGAACTGCCGTCTATCTCTGAAATTTTCTTCTAGTATTTCATTTAAGTGAAATCATACAGTATTTGTCTTTTTGTGTCTGCCTTTAAGTTTCATCCATGTTTTGCCTCTATGGGAACTTCATTTCGTTTTACAGCTGAATAATATTCCATTGTATGTATATACGACATTTTGTTTATCCATTCATCTGTTGATGGACACTTGGGTTGCTTCCACCTTTTGGCTCTTGTAAATAATGCTGCTATGAACACTGGCATACAGACATCTGTTCGAGTCCCTGCTTTCAGTTGTTTTGGGTATGTACCTAGGAGTGAGATTGCTGTGTCATATGGTCATTCTATTTTCAATTTTCTGAGGAACTGCCAAACTGATTTCCATAGCAACTGCAACATTCTACAGTGCCACCAGCAATGTATAAGGGTTCCCATTTCTTTGCATCTTCGCCACCACTTGTTATTTTGTTTTTTAAACAATAGCCATGCTAGTCCGGTGTGAAGTCGTCTCTGTCTCTTGAGCTAACTGGCTAGTGCTTCACTTTGACTCCTCTGTCTTCTTCAATTCAACCTTCAGGCACCAAGTTCTGGGTATGATTATTGCAAGACTACTGCCTAAGAGTCCCTTCTTACTTCTGTGTCCATGGCTGCTCCCCTCTCTCAGTGTATCTCTCAGATTTTGCCTGAAGTCTTGCTGGCCCTAATACTGCCTCTACTATAGACATGTGTTTTCACACCTCACAAATAGTTGTGGCTGTTGTCCTCCACTCCCCATCTTGTTTCTGTGTGTCTTCAAGTCAGGACTCATAAATATCATTTTGCCTTTGAATCATCAGCACTTTATATTGGGCCTGGCTATAGGATTGATGCTCTGAAAATACTTTTCATATTGAATCACAGTATGTTAAAATTTTTTTGATCAGTCTGTCTAAGGGCAGGCAAGGAAATAAATAAAACATTTTGTAACGACTCTTGTCTAAAATGTAACTGTTAATAATACAGAGTTTTCTGAGTAACTGTGGATATGTGTAGCTCCAGGCAAGAACCCTTAGCTGTACATGTCTGGGCACTCTGTGTGGCCATTTTATCGAGTAAGTGTTCATGAACACAGGTTTATATTGAAGAGACTTTAGAGGAGCTAATGGTTTCTTTAAAAATTACTGGCATGAAAATTTTAAAGGAAAAAGAATCCTTAGAGTAAGTAGATAGAAAACTGCTTTTTCAGGCAGTGGTTAAGTATTTATTTTCTTGGAATGAATATTGGCTTTGGAGCCGGAAGAACTGTTTTAAAATCCCAGATCAGTTACTTAGCAACTGAATGACTTAGGGCAAATCACTATACTCCTTCATCATGAGTTTCTTTAACTGCTAGATTGACGCCTGATTTATTCTTTCTATGTAAAAGATTGCTAGGAGGGTCCAATGATATGCTGAGTGTAAAAGTGCTTTCTGAACTGTGAAGTATTATACAGATAATCATAATTACTATTTTTAAATCTTAGGAAAATGAATCATTTTTTGTCATGATAGTTACTTAAAGATTCAACTTAGTGTAGAAATGGAATGTCTGTACATAATAGCATGGGAGCTTCAAGGATAAATAAAATATGGTTCTTCCTTCCAAGCAACATGCAAGATAGTGTTTGAGACAATTTCTGTCAGATACGGAATTCAGATGACACTTCAAATCCTGCTTTCCCAGACTGTATCCAAGCACAATTAGATACTTATAGATTTGCTTTGTAGAGAATGAAATAGGTGAGGGGTAAGGTGACATATCTTAAGCACTGAAAAGGTCCACAGTAAGGAAAGAAGGCTTTCCTGATGTTTTTAGAAAAATTAAGGATGGGATGTAATATTTGGACTAGGTTAAGTTTTGTTCACCAAACTCTGAGATTTTGTTAAATTACTGTGTAGCAATAAGAAGTGCCAAAATATTTAGGATAGATAAAAACTTTGGTGCTTTATTTGTTAAATCATTTGTTCAGTGTAGGGTAGTATTTAAGAACATAGATTTTGGTACTAGAGTTTTGTGTTTGAGTCCTGGCACTGTCTTACTGAGTTTGTGACCTTGGGCAACTTACCTAAAACTCTCAGATGATTCTGGTGCCCACCTTGTAGGGTAGTTGATGAGGGTTAAATAGAATACTGTGTACAAAGCACATACTGCAGTTCCTGGCATATCATAAGTGTTCAATAGATGTTAACATTTCATATGTTCATTAAACAAATACATACTGAATGTCTACATGATACGAAGGGTTTTAAACATAATCCATATAGTTCTTGTATTAAGAATTCTTGATTCTAAATGATAGAAACTCAACTAAAGCAAAAAGGGTATTTGAGATAAATTAGAAGCATGATGTGGTCCAGGGATCAAATGCTGTCACTGGGGTCTGTGTTGGCCTCCCTCCATTGCTTTCTGCCTCCAGCTCACCCTACCCTGTCTCTTCTCCCTTTCTTCCCAGGATAGAAGAGAGGCTGTTAGAAATAAATACTTGATTGTTTTTGAGTTATAGACTTTTTAAAAGAATAAGCAAGTTATTTAGAGTGAAATTGATATTAGCATGTTTAATGTACATCTGCTCCATTAGACTGTGTGCGCTCCTGGAGGGGAATAGCTCTTTCACTTCTTCACTAGTATGTGTCCAGTGCCTGACACAGCACCTGGAACAAGACTGGTACAAAGTGGATATTCAGTAAATATTTGTTAATGTAACTGTTTTACTGAAGGAGTTCTGTATTTGAGGTTCTTTCTTTAAACACCTGAAGCAGAACATCATTTTAGGGATTGGGCAGCTTGATAATATTTAATGTACATTGAATTAGCAACCTGTGTTACTGACTGCTATTTGTTGTCTTATCTATGTAGTAAATTTAGACCCATTACTATGTTTTAATTAAAGACTGGGTAATGGCAAAAGCTATATATATGATCAGAGTTCTCTTTTTCCTTTTCAGCTGGTTTCATTTTGCTGTTTAGATGACCATTTGTATAAAATGCATGCTATTGAATATTTGTTTTGCAAAAATTGTTCTTTGACTTGAGCATGTAGGAAAGTGGCTCTCATCATGATTGTACTTCTAAAGTTAGGCCTGGAAATATATTTATAAAAGTTACCTCTATGACCTCACATGTGTTCGTTCTTTGTAAGCTTACTTTTCAAGTACTAGAACTTAAGCAGAGTCATGAAGTATGTTGTTTGTTCTTGGTGACTCCATTTCATTTAGTGAACTCCTTTTATGTGTGCCAGGAACTGTGGTAATCATTTTAAGAAATCATCCCAAGCAACCCTAACAACAGCTATTCAGTAAGTATTTACATGAGGACTCTGAGCCTTACTTAGAGCCTTAAATGCCTTATCTAATGATTAGTGAGTCATGCATCTGGGATTTGAACTCTTCATTTGTCTGGTTCTTCCCATAGACTTAAAGAGAAGAGGCAAGGGCAAAGATGAAGAATAGGCAGGAAGAAAGCCTACCTGTTTTTCTTTTTTAACGTCATCAACTTATTTTTAATGAGATTTTCTGCAGAACCAAAAGAGAGATAAGTCCTTAACTTTATGACAAAAGTATGGTGTGTTTAGAGGCCTTAGATTCTAATCTTGTGATAATTGATAGATTATAAGAATGAAGATTCTCTTGGAGGTAAGGATGGGAGAAACCACTGGCACAACGTCAGGTACACGGCCCTTCAGATTTGTTCTTTAGATATTCTATTTGGAAATATCCTTGAAGCTAGAAACAAAGCTACATTTTAGAAAGTGTGAGTTTACCTTGGGAACAAAGGAGGCAGAGTTTGAGACCAGCTTCTGAAAGCTGTAACATAGACCTCTTTACTTTTCCAGTTGTGCAGGGAAACTAATTTTTATTTTTTTATGCCCTTTTTCCATATTATTTGGAATATATTTTAATTCCCTTTAAAAATGGTGTTTGCACTGGATTTCTCTAGATTGAGTATATTTTGTTGAGATTGTCTTGGTTCCTTGAGATAGAAACTCAATATGAACTAGCTTAGCCAAAAAAGAAGAATTTATTGACTTATGAAGCCATGAAAGGCCAGGAAATCTGGAACCATTCTAAATCACCAAGGTTGCTGATTCCGAGCCCCTCTTGTCTTTTTATGTTGCCTATGCTTTTATCCCTGGCTCGTATTTTTCCAACTGTGTCACCAGAGAGAAGGCCTCCTGGCTTGGGTCACAGGGCCCACCTCTGTGGTGGTAGGGTCAGAGGTATGAAAATTGGTGGCCCTCAATAGAATTACGTGTTTTTAGATTTTCTTTTTCTTTTTTAGGAGGTACTGGGGATTGAACCCAGGACCTCATACATGGGAAGCAGGCTCTCAACCCCTGAGTTACATCTACTCTCCAATAAGAGTTTTTTTCATTTGTTCGTTTGTTTTGTTTTTAGGAGGTACCAGGAATCGAACCTGGGACCTTGTACATGGGAAGCAGGAGCTCAACCACTTGAGCTACATCCACTTCCTGGAGAGATAGTTTCTTATAAGAAGAGGGAGTGCCATTACTTGAATTATGAGGAAGAGGTGCTACCAAAGAAAAAGCAAAAAACTGTAGATGTCTTCTACAGATCCAGATGACACAGAAAAGTCCCAAATAAATGGTCAGGTATTTGCTTAAAATCTTATGAAGGCTGATTGAATTAGCCCAACTGGCTCTAAATTCATTTTTTGCAAGATTTGAGAAAAATATTCTGTGGAAATATTTGCTTAAGATGGCATGCATATATATATATGCAATCAAAATTATTAAAATGTATCCTTATCTCTTATAAAAGCATTTCTTTTTTTATTGTTTTTATACTTCATTGACACAAGCAAATTCCCTTTACCTTTTAGAAATATTGAGGATTACATGAGAATGTATATAATTCGCAACCCCTAGAACATAGTATTACCCCAAAATATAAATCACTAGTTTATTTTCTACATGCAATACATATTTCTTTATTCATCAGGAAATATCATCTTAAAAAACTGTGGTCTATGGTTGGTGGCAAGGCTCCAGGATGTGTAAGTTCATTGAGGGTGGTGGGCCACACTGTGGGAGATGTTTGTGTGGGATGTGGGCAACATGGGAATCCCAGTGGGTTCCGTGTAATATTTTGGGTAATCTAAGCACCTCTTAAAATATATGTGTGTATATATATATATATATATATAACGTTTTTGTAAGCAAATACACATATATGCATATATATTTATATATCATTTTGCAAATGTTTGTATGTATTGTGAGAATTTTGATTTTTACCCATAAAAAATTTACATATTAAAAAAAAAAAATCTTACTTGTGCACCATTGTTCATAGCATTATTCACAATACCCATGTGGTGGAAACCCAAATGTCTACCAATAGATGAGTAGATAAAATTTTGTTATGTGCAAAGGAATGAAGATCTGGTACATGTTACAACATGGCTCATGTTGTGTGAAATGAGCCAGACACAAACAGACAAATACTGTGAAATGCCCACTTATTTGCTTGGGGTAATAGAAAAATCGTGGTACTGGTAGCACAACTTTGTGATTGTAATTAATACCACTTAAGTGTACAGTTCAAAGTGGTTAAAATGGGATATTCTGTGCTGTCACTATAATAAACAATAAAAAATTACACATCCTATTTCTGATCCTGAACTACAGATTAGTTAATCAAGGTGTTGCCTGCCAATAATCAGACTCCACTGTCAACAGATTCATCTCCCCAGTTATTTGTCTGGTCAGTTCTGCTCAGGTCTCCCTGTTCTGGCCCCTGCCAATACCACACAGCATGATTAAACCAAGAGGGCTTTAAAGAAAGCACAGAAACATCCTGAGCCAGGAGACCCTAAGCACCAGTCAAGTAAAGACAAGCATCAGTGCTCCCAGGGGCCAACATGACCCTCAGTCTGACCACTGAACATACAGTCAAGTCAGGCCATGTGCCTTTTTTTTTTTTTTTTTGACTTTATTTTGTACATTTAATAATTGAAAATATAAACAATTAGAAACTAAAAAGTAAACACAGATGAATATATATACTTCTCAATTAAATGTACTGGTTACATACAAATTTTTTTGAATCAAACAATATGTTTCACAATATATTTGGTTTATAGTAATGCATTCATACAGTATTTGTCCTTTTGTGTCTGGCTTGCTTCACTCAACATAATGTCCTCCAGGTTCATCCATGTTGTCATATGCTTTACGACTTCATTTCTTCTTACAGCTGCATAATATTCCATTGTGTGAAGAGACCACAGTTTGTTTATCCATTTGTCTGTTGATGGACACCCGGGTTGTTTCCAGCTTTTGGCAATGGTGAATAATGTGGCTATGAACATCGATGTGCAGATGTCTGTTCGTGTCACTGCTCTCAGTTCTTCTGGGTATATACCCAGTAGTGGTATTGCCGGGTCACGTGGCAAGTCTATATTCAACTTCTTTAGGAACCGCCAAACAGTCCTCCACAGTGGCTGTACCATTCTGCATTCCCACCATCAGTGAAGAAGTGTTCTTATCTCTCCACATCCTCTCTAACACTTATAGTTCTCTGTCTTTTTAATAGTGGCCATTCTGATAGGTGTGAAATGATATCTCATTGTAGTTTTGATTTGCATTTCCCTAATCATGAGTGATGTTGAGCATTTCTTCATGTGTTTTTTTGCCATTTGTATTTCTTCTTCAGAGAAATGTCTATTCAAGTCTTTTGTCCATTTTTTAATTGGGTCATTTGTCTTTTTATTGTTGAGTTGTAACATCTCTTTATATATGCTGGATATTAAACCCTTATCAGATATGTGATTTCCAAATATTTTTTTCTCATTGAGTTGGCTGCCTTTTCACCCTTTTAACAAAGGCCTGTGAGATGTAAAAGTGTTTAATTTTGAGCAGGTCCCATTTATCGATTTTTTCTTTTGTTGCACGTGCTTTGGGTGTAAGGTCCAAGAAACCACCACCTACTATAAGGTCTTTTTTTTTTTTTTTTTTTTAATTAATTAATTAATTAATTTATTTTTTATTATGGGTTACTATAAGCCCGCCCGCACGGTGTGATTAGCTGACCCAGCGAGCACAAGCAGCAAGGGGGGCATAAATGAATAAATAAAATCTTAAAAAAAAAAAAAAAAAAAAAGTAATAAGGAAAACGGATGTGGCTCAAGAGGTTCAGCGGCCGTCTACCATATGGAGGGACCGGGGTTCGATACCCGGGACCTCCCAAAAAAAAAAAAGAAATACACAGAAAATCCACCCCAAATTAAATATAGTAATTTGTTGTGAATCCTTCCTTACCTCCTTCTTTCCCAGTGACTACTTATTTGTGTGGGTTTATAGTGGTTGAAAGCTCTATAAGTGGTTTCCTTATTCCAGAATTCATGCATAAAGCTTCTGGAATGTTATTTTCCAAGATATATTTCTAAGAGGACATAGCATCCAGTTCCATGATCACTGAAATGATTTTCAGAATAGAGACAAAAATAGAGGCCCATTTAACACACTTTTTTTTTTTAAGATTTTATTTATTTATTCATTTATCCCCCCCTTGCTGCTTGTGCTCGCTGGGTCAGCCAACCACGCCGTGCGGGCGGGCTTGCCTTCACCAGGAGGCCCCGGAACCGAACCCGGGGCCTCCCATATGGTAAACGGGAGCCCTACTGATTGAGCCACAGCCACTTCCCTTAACACTCTTTTTTGAAGTGGGATTTAAAAAGTGAGGATTCTTTAGAAAACATTGCACTTCAAAAAGTACTTGAATTGTGACATTGTGAATATGATTAATCCTGCTGAATGGTATGCTTGGGAGAGGTTTGGATGGGAAGATTTATGTTGCCTATATGATTCAACAATTAAAAAGAAGAAGAAAGAAAGAGAAACTAAAGAGATAATGACAATTAAGTACAATATATGATACTGGATGAGGTCTAAGAATGAAGGAGAAAAGGCTCGAAAGGACATTATTGGAGTATAAGGAATAGTTGGGATATAGAAGGTAAGCTTTATATTAATGTTACATTTCTTGAACTTGCTAACTGCACCTAAGGTGATTACATAGTGACTACCCTTGTTTGTAGGAAATATACATGCATGTATTATGTGTTCAAGGAGTATTATGTGTGTTCAACCTGCTCTCAAATGTTCAGAAAACAGATGATAGATAAATAGTAGAGTGATATGGAAAAGGAGTAAAAATATTGATGGATCTGGGTATCTAGTTCTCTGTATTGTATTATTTTCCCAACTGTTTGAAATTATTTCCAAGTAAAAAGTTAAAAAAAAAAGGTAATTGAATTAAATGGGTGGCCTTCTTTATCTTCAGCTCCTATATGTTATCTCTGCCTTTTAAATTTTTTGCCTGTGCTTTGTGTTATCTTTGGGTAGCTTGGTTGCTTTGAGTAATGGGGTGCTTTGTTAAGGTTCTCAGTTTTCAAAGAAGTTTCCAACTGTAAAGAAGCTGTGTAGGTAGTTATCTCTTGAAGATTAAACTTCAGTTACAGGTAATCTCTTTAAAAGTGCATTGATAACTTTGTTCCATTACTTGTAGTGGAACTCTGTAAACCAAGTGTTAGAACTTTTTAAGCCATTTTATCTTATTCATGGATGGTAAATTACATTTGAATAAATTATCATCTGGAAGGGATACTATATTTTTTATTTATTTTTATTTATTTTTTATTAAAAAAAATTTTTTTTGGGGATACTGATTTTTATATAAGTTAAGGTTGTTTTTTTTTTTGGAAAAAAATTGACTTTGGAAGAATTTTGATATGTGCCGATAGATACAAATGGGCATGTTTTTCACTTATCACCTATTTTTAAAGTGAATATATTTATTTTAGATTTTTCTTGGAATGGCATTATTTTTGGTTTTATTAATGCTTGATCCTATTATAAAACATTGCATCGCAGTTGGGTGAGTTATGGTTGCATTTGTTTCTTTTATTTTTTATTTCTTTATTGAGCACCTACTTATGCCAGGTACTAGTCTAGGTGTTATGAGACCATACTGAACAGGAGACATTATGGTCTTCATGAAACTTACGATTTAAATACGTCCTTTTAAAGTACCCCCTTCTCCATCAATCCTTGTTCTCAGCAAAATTCTAATAGAATCAAAATGTTAGAATACTCACATATAAAGAGAAATATTTTCTGTGGTGGGTACTTTGGAAAAAAAGTAGGAACTTTGGAAAATACTGACCTAGTGCAGAGATTTTCAAACTTGCCATAAATGAAAATTTCTTTAGAAGGTAAATATATGAAACTGAAAATAAAGACAGAATTGTTTTGGCTGAAATGTAGGTGCTGGGCATCTCTCCCTCACCCTTCCTTTGTTGAGGAAGCTTCAGGAAATCCTGGGAGCATTGGCAGTTGCCATAGAATGCAATTTGAAAATCATCCATCTAGAGCATCTAGAACTAGGAAAAGCATTTTAGCACTGAATGTGGTATCTGTTGAGTATTTTGGGGAGGTCAGTATTAAGAAGTAAGGATTTATTTTAAGTTGTCCATAGTTGATATCAAGTAATAATTCATAATATCTTTTTTCCCCCTTTCATGAAACAAAGCATTAAATAGTCTGTAGGACACATTTATAACTTAGAAAAAATTAAGTAGGGTAGGGAATATGAAATATGTTTTTTTTTTTTAATTAAATTTAGTACAGTTATTAGGTCTTATAATGACAATTTTAGACAAAAGGGTCAGCTATTAATTTTTTCTTATTGCTCTGCATATTAATTTAAATGTATATGGAAATTGAACTGTATTTTGAATCTGACATTAAAAAGAACTGCTTGTCTATTTAAAGCTCACTTATTCACTGAAACTCCCTTCTTGTTTGGATTTTTTTCTCCCTGTGCTTTCCTTACTTGTGACTGTATGCATATATGGCTATATATAAGTGTTTTGCCAGGAAATGGGCCACAGATGGCATGAGGGTAAGGCTAAGCTCTTTCTGAACTCCTTTTCTTTGGTGTTCAGGCCATACTTTTAGATGTTCAGCTTGTAATTTCCAGGACTTATATGTGACATTTCTTTAAAAACATCTTCATTGTTACTGTCTTAGCTTGATTGCTTGGGAAGCTGCCTCTGAGATTCTGATCTTTGTGTGTTGGAGGTTTCTTGGGTAGTGCTGTGGGACACCTGTGAGAAAGGCAGGACTGGGTAGAAAGAGAAGTTGAACTCTTGTGCTGTTGAAATGGAGACCTTGGGAGATCCCACAGGTAGCTCTGGAGCTGGAATGGCCCTTGAGATACCCCAGACTGAGGCAAGGGGGCCAACCCTTTATACCCAGGCATGGATTATTCATTCCATGTGGAGTGCCAACCTCCTCTGCCCATGGGCCCATGTACATGCTCTTGTAGGAGGGAGCATGACCTGGGGTTGAGTATAATTTGGAGAGAGAGGAACCTCCCTTTGGTGAGGGCAGTGAGGGTCTCTCCAGAAGAGAGGATCCTAGGCAGCCTACCACAGTGTTGCCTATAGTCACACTTCCTGTTTCTCATATTCATCTGTTTGCAAGAATTGAAAATGAAGTAAAGAATATTCTGTTTTTCACAGTTAAGTAATGAGACTTCACAATCTAAATTTTTAATGCTTAAATTTTAATAAATGCAGAAATATTAAAATTTGCTAATCAATATCACGAGTAATGTAAAAATTAGCCTAACATATAAAATCCACAATTGTTCAGTCTTCTTTTTGACATAATCCATTAATAATGTCTTGATTAGAAAGTATATTGTTGTAACAACCAGCAAGATGGCGGCAGAGTAAGGAGCTCCTAAAGGGAAGCTAATAATCACCCAGAGGTATTGAAAGCACTTGTTTGGGGGCTCTAGGAGACCAGAAGAGCGTCCTGCTATATCTTTGAAAGAATGGAAGGAGTAGATTGCCCATCTGCAGAGAAGATTCATTAGTAGAGCACTCCACGTTGTGGTGTGGAGGCCAGTGCCCATCCTCCACTGGTGGCACAAGCTACCTCAGGAGCTATTCCGTAGCTGGAATTGGAAGCTCCATTCTCCAGAAACAGGGGAGGAAGAGACAGTTGGGCACCAACCTCAGCTCCTGATTAGTAAAATCTGCAGGCCAAAGTATACTCCTAAGAACAGCTAAAGTGTGAACCTGCCCAAGTTGGACAGAGGCCAGTAGCTGCCATTTTGACTCTGCCCACAGGATGAACGGAAGCAGGACTGATTGAAAATCACAGTGATGGTAGGGACTGGCTTCTTTCCACCCATATCATACTGCAGCCCTAGCCTAGGCTTCAGCCCCACCTTTGGCAGGGAGGAAGCTGGTGGGACTTGCACCAGCCTCTCCAGGTAACTGCAGGTACATTCGGCTAGCACAGACTGAATAGTCGAAGTCTACTGGGGCAACTGCAGTCATTTTGGACCCGCATGGCATAGATTGCTGCCCACACTTGCAGCTCTATCAGTGCCCCAGGCAGGGGAGGAAGGGGCGTGAAGTTTCATCAGTGTCTCTGGGCAACTACAGTCTAGGCCTGCATGACTTGGATTATTACACACAGCTGTGGCTCTGTACCTATCCCTGGCAAAGGAGAAAGGTGGGAGAAGTGCCATCCATCCCTAGGACAATGCAGGCAGCTTGAGCCTCCACAGCTTACAGCACCACCTACATCCTGGGCTCCTACTATACAACCAGCAAGCGAGAAAGGGCAAGAAAGCCCTAAACTAAAGCGAGAAACTGCACCCAGAGTAAATACATCTAGTAAGCCATATGCCAAGATACCAACAAAAAATTACAATCTAAACCAAGAAACAGGAAGATAACACATAACATAACATAACATAACATAACATAACATAACATAACATAACATAACATAACATAACATAACATAACATAACATAACATAACATAACATAACATAACATAACATAACA
>JAKSZT010053764.1:14938212-15031251 GCA_026826555.1 Tolypeutes matacus | reverse complement strand
CATAACATAACATAACATAACATAACATAACATAACATAACATAACAAACATAACATAACATGAAGATGACATTAAAGAGTTGAGACAACTAATCATAGATGTCCAAACAAATCTCCTTAATAAATTAAATGAGATGGCTAAAGAGATTAAGGATCTTAAGAAGACGTTGGATGAACACAAAGAAGAATTTGAAAGTATTCAAATTCTTAATAGAAAAATAGCAGATCTTATGGAAATGAAATGTGTAATAAATGAAATTTAAAAATACACTAGAATAATATAATAGCAGATATGAGGAGGTAGAAGAAAGGATTGATGAGCTTGAAGAAATGGCCTCCGAAAGTGAACATAGAAAAGAATAGATGAACAAAAGAATGGAAAAAATTGAATAAGATCTCAGGGAACTAAACAACAGCAAGAGGTGTGCAAACATATGTGTCAAGGATGTCCCATAAGGAGAAAATAAGAGAAAAGGGGCAGAAGGAATTTTTGAAGAAATAATGGTAGAAAACTTCCCAGCCCTGTTGAAGGACATAGATATCTGTGTCCAAGAAGCACAGTGTACCTCCCATCCGAATAAATCTGATTGGACCAACTCCGAGACACATACTAATCAGAATGTCAAATGCCAAAGACAAAGAGAGAATTTTGAGAGCAGCAAGAGAAAAGCCATGCATAACATATAAGGGATACCCACTAAAATGAAGTGCTGATTTCTCATCAGAAACCATAGAGGCAAGAAGTCAGTGGTATGATATATTTAAGATACTGCAAGAGAAAAACTTCCATCCAAGATCTTATATCTGGCAAGACTGTCTTTCAAAAATGAGGGTGAGTTTAGAATATTCACAGATAAACAGAAACTGAGAGACCAAAAGACCGGTTTTACAGGAAATACTAAAGGGTATGCTACAGTCTGAAAAGAAAAGACAGGAGAGAGAGGCTTGGAAGAGAATCTAGAAATGAAGATTATATCAGTAAAAGTAACTAAAAGTCTCAAAAGAGTGGTGAAAATAAAATATGACAGATAAAACCCAAAGGTCAAAATGGGTGAAATAAAAACTGCCTTTGCAGTATAACATTGAATGTTAACTGATTAAACTCCTCAATCAAAAGACACAGACTGGCGGAATGGATAAGAAAATATGAGCCACCTATATGCTGTCTGCAAGAGACTCACCTTAGACCCAAGGATATAAATAGATTGAAAGTGACAGGCTGCGAAAAAGATATTCCATGCATACAGTAATGAAACAAATAAACAAAAACCGGAGTAGCTATACTTAGATGAAATAGACTTTAAAAGACACTAGTAATGTGCAATCTGAGGAGGAAGTCAGAAAAAAAATCCATTTACAATAGCAACTAAAAGAATCAAATATTTAGGAATAAACGTAACCAATGCTGTAAAGCACTTGTGTTCAGAAAACTACAGTGCATTGCTAAAATAAATGAACCAAAAATAATTGGAAGAACATTCCATGCTCACAGATTGGAAGACTAAATATCAATATGTCAGTTCTACACAAATTAATATACAGATTCAATGCAATCCTGATAAAAATTCCACCTGCATTTTTAAAATAAATGAAAAACACGATTATCAAATTAATTTGAAAGGGTAAGGGGTCCTGAAGAGCCAGAAACATCTTAAAAAGGAAAAACAAAGTTGGAGGACTCTCACTTTCAGATTTTAAATCATATTACATAGGTACATTGGTAAAAACAGCATGGGACTGGCATAAAGACAAACACATAGACCAATGGAACCGAATTGATGGTTCAGAAACAGACCCTCACATCTATGGTCAAGTGACTTTTGACAAGTCTGTCAGACCCACCCAGTTTAGGGAGAATAGTCCATTCAACAAATGGTGCTGAGAGAACTGGATATCCATAGCCAAAAGAAAGAAAGATGATCCCTATCTTATACCTTATAGAAAAATTAACTCAAAATGGATAAAAAACCTAAATATAAAAGCAAGAACCATAAAGCTTCTAGAAGAAAATGTAGGAAAACATTGTCAAGACCTGGTGGTATGTGGTGAATTCTTAAAGGAGATAAGAAGAGGACGAGATGGACTACTGATGTTTAATGTATATAGAAGTTGTATTTAACTTTAGAGTAAAAATGTGGAAATGTATATAGAGTTGATGGTAACACATTATAGTGAGTAACAACTGGTTTATAAATGGGAATGTGGCTGGAAAGGGTAGTCTAGGAATGTAAATGTCAATTGAAAGAAAGCTAGAGAATAATCTAGAGACTGAATAATAGAGTAAACGCAGAAGTGGATGGGAATTGTGGTTGCTGGTACAGATGCAAGAGTGTCCTTTGTGAACTAGAGCAGATGTACGTCATTATTGCAGGGTGATGGGAATGTGAAGAGGCATAGGGAAAATACAACGGAGTGACCTGTGGACTGTGATTAACAGCAATACTGTAATATTCATGCATCTAAGCCAACGATGTACTATGTTGATAATTGGGGAGTATGGAAATAGTATGCCCATGTATGCTATGGACCATGGTTAGTGGTAATAGTCTGATATTTTCTCATAATCTGTAATAAATGTTACACCATGGTTTGGTGCGTTGAAAGAGGGATGTTGTATTGGAATTTTGCACATGTTCATGATTGTTTTGTAAGTTCACAACTTCTGTAATAAAAATATATTTAAAAAATAATAGGGTGGGTTGGGGGAAAATACACCAAATGTAAGATATGGACTATAGTTAGTAGTAAGATTTTGACAATATTCTTTCATAATTTGTAACAAATTCCTCACAACAATGTAAGGTTTTGGTGGTAGGTTGGTATATGGGACCCTGTATGATGTTATACTTGTTTGCTTTGTAAGTTCACAACTTTTACTATACACTTACTGTTTATGTATGTTCATGTATAAATGATATAATAGTCATCATCATCATCATATTAAGTCATCATCATAATAAGGTAGTTTGGGAGAAAATGTAAGATACACAAAATAAAGTATATTGTTGGGAGCAGATGTGGCTCAAGTGGTTGAGCGCCTGCATCCCATATGGGAGATCCTCGGGTTTGGTTCCCGGTGTCTCCTAAAAAAGGCAATAAACCAAACAACAAGCAAAAACAACAACAACAACAAAAAAAACAACTCAGAGGAGCCAATGTGGCTCAGTGGTTGAGTGCCTGCTTCGCATGTACTAGGTCCTGGGTTTAATCCCTGGTACCTCCTAAAAAAGTATATTGTAAAGTAACTACTTGAGAACTTAAGAGCTTTTTTTTTTTTTTTTTTAAAGATTTATTTATTTACTTTATTATTATTATTTTTTAATCTACTCACACACCCCCCCCGCCCCCGCTCGATGGTTCTCTTGTCTGTCTGCTCATTGTTTGCTCACCTTCTCCAGGATGCACTGGGAACTGAACCTAGGACTTCCCACATGGGAAGTGAGTGCCCAACAGCTTTAGCCACATCTGCTCCCCGTGGTCTGCTGCTTCTGCTGGCTTGTGGCATCTGCTTGTTTAGGCATCTAGCTCATTGTGGCGGGTGAGGCATCTGCTTGTTTTCTTTAGGAGAGACCAGGACCTGAACCTGGGACCTCTCATGTGGTAGGTGGGCACCCAAGTGGTTGAAACACATCTGCTTCCCTGAAGAGCTTTTTTGAAATATAATATAGGTACTTTGCTTTTGCTTCATAATTTTTTTATTATCAGAATAAACAAAGAAAATCTTTAAGTTGTAGTTTGATGGCTTTGTTTTTTGTATCTGTGATTTATTTAAAATTCCATTACCTTTTGCTTAGTTCATAGTGTACTTGGTGCATGCTATGATTGTAGTTTCAAAATCTAGTGAAAAAATTTTTTTTAATCATGCATTTTAAAAGTGGATAGGCAAGAATGGATAGCTGGGAGAAGTATTTTGTATGGATGCTGGAACTTTGGACTGTTAGCAGCTATAAAATGTTCTCTTCTGAAGGTTGGCTCACTCAATAATTTCAGTGATCACGTGAACAGTGGTTATCTTTTTAGGAGGAACACATTCAGAAACCCCTTGTCATTTCCTTCTTCTTGGCATTTTCATGGTGATTCATCGGGAAATGGGAATGGAATATTGGGCTACAGAGCATGTATCTTGGGCTTTGGAGTCAGATAGATCTGAGGTTCAGTTCCAGCTCTACCATCCACCTTGCTCAAGTGAATTAATGCCTGGAGGCCTTGGTTTCCTCATCAGTAGAATGGAGATAGTAGTAGAACTTGCCCTTAGGATCTTAGCACAAGGCCTTTCTAACATGTTATAATGCTCAATACATGGTAGCTGTGATGAGCTCTAATGACGTTTTTCCTCAGTTATTCTTTTTTTACTGAGTTTTTCAGTTCTCCAGTAACTGTTGAAAACAAGTCAAATACATAAGCTTATGCCAACAAAAGAGGGGAGAGTCAATTCAGAGTTTTTGTCCATCAGAAAATTGTCTTTGCAGACTGGGCCTTGATCGCTCACCAGTGATGACTGTGAGCAAAGCAGCAACAACAAAAAGAAACAAAAACAAAGGAAGAAAGAGTATTTCATATACAGTCTTAGGGCTGGGAGCAGAGGGAGCCCTGGTTAAGGACTGACCTGCTTGAGCACAGCATGGTCCTGGGCTTGGTAAGAATGTCCTGGATGTCACAGGGTGGATGGAACCTGGGCCAGCAGCAGGCACCAGCAACACCCATTAGTAAGACTGGCAGAGGGATCCCTCTGGATCATGGCAGCTGCCACTGATAGCACAGTGATGGAGGGTGGGGAGCAAGTGGGGAGCTGAGAACATTTGTTCCTAAGAATGTTATTGATGGGAGGCGGCTGTGGCTCAACCAGTGGGGCTCCCGTTTGCCATGTGGGAGGCCACGGGTTCGGTTCCTGGGGCCTCCTGGTGAAGGCGGGGCCCGCCTGCACGGCGTGGTTGGCTGACCCAGCGAGCATAAGCAGCAAGGAGGGGATAAATGAATAAATAAATAAAATCTTTAAAAAAAAAAAAAAAAAAAAAAAAAAGAATGTTATTGATAGTCCCCAGGCCCCCAGAAGAAACTAGGGAGATTTTGAGGAAGTAATCTAAGAAATATAAGTTACCCTTTGAGAAGTGCTATAAAGAGGAAAATGGAAGGAGCATATGTTGAAAAGAGGACCACTTCAGAGAGAAAATGTGAAGCAGAGAAATGGATCAAATACATTGTAAAAAATGTAACTTTACTTACTGACAGTTGGAAATATCAGCATGCTATTATTCAGTTCAAGATAGTTTTTGTATCTTAGCCACCAGGCTAACATCATTTTAGGTCAATTTTTTCAGTAAACCACCCAAAGATGTGCTTGAAGGGGTTCATTCTGTCTCCCCTGGCCTTTAAAATAGACCATTTTTTTTTTAGTTATAAAAGATTTTGGTTTTAAATAAAACATTACTTTGTACATATCTAATTAGTGAGTTCATATGCATGCAAGTGAGTCATAATTTCTTAATGTTAGCAGAACTGTTGGCAATATTATATCTGAAACAAAAACAGTCCTAAAGGTTAAATGAAAAATTATTAATTTCAACAAACCAGCATATACTTGAGGATATGTGATGGTGGGCATTTTATTGGAGGTTTTCAAAGGATTCAAAGAAATGCAAGACAACTTATAGCCTGAAAGAATTTCCCCCCTTTTATAGGATTCTACCTTACTTACCACCCCTCAAAGGTCCCTAGCATTCTGCTTCAAATCTCAACCTTCCAAACCCTGCCCAGATTTCACCTCTTCTTTAAAGCTTTCTTTGATCATAATAAATATCACCAATATTATCCCTTTATTTTACCCTCCTGAAGCCCTTCAATTATATTTTTCATGTAGCATTCATCATCTACTATTTTTTGTAGTTAGTTGCTGTTCAGTGTGCATAAATCATTTTCATTCTGTCTTTATAGACTTTAAGCTCTTTAAGTGAGAGAATGCCTACAACTGTCCAGAAATTTTCACATAGATTATCCTTTTTAACTGACCTTGTATAATGAGCACATGGTCTAAAATCCGGTACTCAATTATTTGCCAGAGTTGCTCAATTATATGGCTAAATCCTAATTCTTTCTAGCTATAAGTTGTCTTGCATTTCTTTGAATCCTTTGAAAACCACCAATAAAATGCCCACCATCATATATCCTCAAGTATATGCTCTACTGTTTTTCTGTTTTCATTTTCATTTATTTCTGCTCTAATCTTTATTACTTCTTTCCTTCTTTTTGCTTTGGGATTGGTTTGCTGTTCTTTCTCTAGTTTCTCAAGTTGTTCAGTTAAATCTTTGAGTTTAGCTCTTTCTTGTTTCTTAATATAGGCATTTAGGGCTATAAATTTCCCTCTCAAGACTGCCTTCGCTGTATCCCATAAGTTTTGATACGCTGTGTTCTCATTTTCATTTGTCTCAATATATTTACTGATTTCACTTGCAATTTCTCCTTTGACCCACCAAATATTTAGGAGTGTGTTGTTTAGTCTCCACACATTTGCAAATTTACTTTTTTCCGGTCTGTTATTGATTTCTAGTTTCATTCCATTATGATCTGAGAAGGTGCTTTGTATAATTTCAATCTTTTTATATTTATTGAGAGCTGTATTGTGACCTAACATGTGGTCTATCCTGGAGAAAGATCCATGGGCACTTGAAAAGAATGTATGACCCGCTGAGTTTGGATGCAGTGTTCTGTATATGTCTGTTAGGTCTAACTTGTTTTTCATATTGTTCAAGTTCTCTGTTTCCTTGTTGATCTTTTGTCTAGTTGTTTTATCTAATGATGTGAGAGGGGTGTTGAAGTCCCCGACGATTATTGTGGAAATGTCTATTTCTCCCTTCAGTTTTGCCAGAGTTTGTCTCATATATTTTTGGGCACCCTGGTTAGGTGCGTAGATATTTATGACTGTTATATCATCTTCCTGGAGGATTCTCCCTTTTATTAATATATAATGGCCTTCCACATCTCTTATCACTTTTTTGCATTTGAAATCTGTTTTGTCTGATATTAGTATAGCTACCCCTGCTCTTTTCTGTTTACTATTCGCATGGAGTATCTTTTTCCAACCTTTTACTTTCAGCCGGTTTGTATCCTTGTGTCTGAGGTGAGTTTCTTGTAAGCAGCATATGAATGGCTCATGTTTTTTTATCCATTCTGTCAGCCTGTACCTTTTGATTGGGGAATTTAATCCATTCACATTCAATGATATTACTGAAAATGCACTATTTATTTTCTCCGTTGTATTCTTTGGTTTTAATATGTCATCTTATTTTTGTCTCTCTTTTTACTCTCTTGGTGTTGTCCCTTTTGCTTTTCTTTCTTCTATACTCTCCTCCAAGCCTCTCTCTCCTGTCTTTTTCTTTCAGGTTCTAAGGTTTCCTTTAATATTTCCTGCAAAGGTGGATTCTTTTTTGCAAACTCTCTTAGTTTCTGTTTGTTTGTGAATACTTTATATTCACCTTTATATTTGAAGGACAGTTTTGCTGGATAAAGAATTCTGGGCTGGCAGTTTTTCTCTTTCAGTTTCCTAATTGTATCATACCACTGTCTTCTCGCCTCCATGGTTTCTGAAGAGAAATCTGCAGTAAGTCTTACTGGACGTCCTTTGTATGTGATCGTTTGCTTCTCTCTTGCTGCTCTGAGAATTTTCTCTTTATCTTTTACATTTGGCATTCTGAATAATATGTGTCTTGGCGTAGGTCTATTTGGATTTATTCTCATTGGGATACAGTGTGCTTCTTGGACATGCAAGTTCATTTCTTTCGTGAGAGTTGGGAAATTTTCAGCTATTATTTCCTCAAATACTCTTTCTGCCCCTTTTCCTTTCTCTTCCCCTTCTGGAACTCCCATGACACGTATGTTCTTGTGTTTTGTGTTGTCATTCAACCCTCTGAGCCCCTGCTCAATTTTTTCCATTCTTTTCTCTCTCTGCTCTTTTCTCTCTTCAATTTTAGCAGCTCTGTCTTAGGTATCACTTATTCTTTCTTCTATCATTTCAAGTCTGCTGTTGTATGCCTCAAATATATTTTTGACTTCACCTATTGTGTCTTTCATTCCCATGAACTCTGTTACTTTTCTGTTCAGGATTTCAAATTCTTCTTTGCGTTCTCTCAGTGACTTCTTGATGTCATTGATCTCTTTAACTATATTCTCTTTCATCTCATTAATTTGATTTTGGAAATGTGTGCTCATCTCACTGATTAGTTCTCTCAAATTCTGCATCTCTTCTGGGACTTTGCTGTATTCCTTTTCTTGAGCCATGTCTTCTATTTTCTTTTTCTTTTTTTTTTTTTTTTAAAGATTTTATTTATTTATTTATCCCCCCCTTGCTGCTTGTGCTCGCTGGGTCAGCTAACCACGCCGTGCAGGCGGGCTTGCCTTCACCAGGAGGCCCCGGGAACCGAACCCGGGGCCTCCCATATGGTAAACGGGAGCCCTACTGATTGAGCCACAGCCGCTTCCCTTCTATTTTCTTGAATGGCCCGTAATTTTTTGCTGGTACTTAGGTATCTGGTTAGTTTGTATTTTACTTAGATGCTCTTATCCCTTTCTCTTTTATAGGGTTTTAGTGGCAGGAGGCTGTGAGTTACCACAGCTCTTTGATTTTTGGCTCAACCTTGATTGTTAGGATTGTTCTGCTTGTTGCTCAAAACTGGGCACTGGACCCAGTAATTGGTTGTAGAGTCGTTTCCTAGGGCCTTGGGCAGGGAGGCTATAGAGGCCAGGAAAAGCCTCTCTTACTTATTAATTTTCTTATGTGCACTTCCTTGGTCTTCCAGGAGATGGCACTTGTTGGCAGCTCTCAATTCAATGCCTGGTCGGAGCGTATTTGTTGTGACACAGACCAGATCAATGTGATAGAGCTTCCTGTCTGGGGGCTAGGGGCCCTGTGATTCAAACTTTCTGAGACAGTTCTCCAGCATTCTCTGGTAGCGCCCCCCTTTTCCCAGCTAGGAAATATTTTCCCTCCCTTCTGAATCCTGAACAATCAGTCCCTGTTAGTAGAGGAGGAGATTGGGAGGTTTGTATATCTTTAGCCCCTTGTAGGCTCCAAGGCAAACAATGGCGCAGCCCCATCGGGCCTGGAAGGGCTCTCGGGACAGGGCAGACCAAACCTGGCAGTCCAAAGCAGGGTCAGCCCCAGGCTCTCTCTCCCCTCTCCCCTGGAGTCCTCAACAATTAGTCCAGGTTAGAAGAGAAGGAGGTTGCGAGGGTCGACGGTTGAGGGTCGACGGTTGAGGGTCGACGGTTGAGGGTCGACGGTTGAGGGTCGGATTTCTCCAGTCCTTCCTAGGCTCCCAGGGCAAACCGCCATGTGGAAGGGTCTGTGGGGCTCCGCAGCCCAAATTTACAGGTCAGAACCTGAGTCAGCCTAAGGCTCTGTCCTCTCTCTCTCTTTTTCAGGCATGGTAGATCCCTGGAGCCCCCTTTGTCTGTGGTCGCAGGCCCAGAGACCCTAGAATTCTGAAGAGTGTGGGGGAGGGTGCTGGCAGCAGCAGAAGCTGCTACTTTCCAACTGACGGTTTCGTTGTTGCGATTTCTCTCTTCTGTCCCTCTCTCCTCTGGGTGGTGTGCAGACTTCACCTGTTGTCCTAAATGCTAGAAGATCTATTTTGGGGCTGTTTCAGCTTGTCCTCTAGCTTTTTTAATGGAGAAGAGATTCCCGTGTCTTATTAGTCCGCCATCTTCCCGGAAGTATTGAGTTTTTGTGTTATATAGAGTGGATAGGATTTTTCATTGGCAATGGTACAGAGAGGATAAGGTGATTCTAATATTGTCAGCTTGGACTACCAGGGGAAAATGGAGTTATGAACTAAAATGGGAATGCTTGGGGAGATTACCAATTTTGAGGGGGAAAGTCATGAATTTGATCTTGTGTACGTTGAGACTTTTGTGGTGATGGGATATGTTCTTAGAAACATCTAGAAGGTGGTCAGGGGTATAGAACTGGAACTCCTCTAACTGATGTCAGTAGATATCCATTGTACCTGTGCCTCTAAGCTTGGCTTTACTTAGTCACTGGTACTTTCTGCTAGATAGATTTCAAGCAGTGGAAGGAAGTGTTATGATCTTATTGGTCTCCTATGAGGATAGGAGAGAATGAGGCTGGCAGCAGGGTTACTAGTTAAGAGGCTATAGTACTAATCTGTGTGATAGAGAAAGGATGCCTGACCAAGTAGTGGCAGTGGAGATAGAGATGTAGGCAGACTTATAATATCTCTCGCGAACCCATAAAAAGTAGAATATATAAAACTTGGGGATTAATTGGGTAAAAAAAAGTGCAATCACACACAACTCTCACATTTCTGGGCAGTTTGGTGCATTGGGGATGTCATAAACTGAGATGGGGAAATCTAGAGGAGAACCTCGAAAATTATGGAGAATTAAACTTTGGACACATTGTGTTTGAGGACCTCCAAATTGACTTGTTCAATAGCCAATTGGATTTAGAGGTTTGGCGCTCAAGAGAGACATGTGGAATGGAGATGTGGTTCATCAGCATGTGCATGGTCTGGAAGCCTTGGGTGATGTTAGTTCCCTCAGAGAAAATGTGAAAGCATTAAAATATGGCATCCTAAGTAATCTCAGTGCTAGGTTTGGCAAGAGCAGAAGGTGGAAAACCACTGGGAATGAGTTTGCTTTTGCTTTTTGCCAGTGCTTTGTTACATGCAGAGACAGTCTGTTGTCCTTAGGGATCTTAGAGATGTGAATGGGGCAGAAGGAAGGTAAAAAAAGTTCTGAGTCCCATAGTGGAAGTTTGCATACCGTGTGGTTGATACAACAGTAGAGGGAGTGGGAAGCTCTCCCTTAGGGTGACTCAAAGCTGGGCTTGGGAAGAGGAGTGGGTGCTTTTGTTGGTTGGACAGGATGATAAGGGTATATAAAGTCCAGGGTATAGGAGATGGAATAGAGTAGAGGTGCAAAATAACAAGGGGATTGGAAGAAGCTTCAAGGTGCTTGGTAATGCCAGAGTGTTGCATTGGGATATTAGCCAGTAGATAAAATTGAAGAGGTGTTTGGGAGGAAAGATTGCAGCAGATCTGCATGCCCTGTGAAGGAGTTTGATTTCTATCCTTCAAGTAAGAGGCAGCCAGTTGAAGGCCCAGGACTTCGTCATGATCATATCTGTAGTTTGCAGAGAAAATTTTAGCACACTATAGAGAATAGGTTGGAGGGGTACGATGGGAAGTGGGAGATCACTTGCAATAGTCAATTACTCCTTTTCTTAGTGACCTAAAAGGGAAAACTGCATGGAGGGGACACACTCATGTGGCTCTGTGAACTCTAGTGAGGGTTCTGCAAATAGTGCCTTATAGTCATGTTTCCAAATTTAAAGAATTTATATTGTTTATTGAATTTACATCGTATAATGTATGCAGAAAATCTTTCTGGTGATTGACCTACAGAGAAGTAGAACACATTTAGAACATGCTTACTAGGGTTTTTGTGAGGATTAATTGAAAGGCAATATCAAGGATATTTTTTATACATATACCTTATACATAGTAGATACTGAACAGTTTAACGTCGTTATTGATACTCCTTTTGAGGGTAAGGATCTTAAAATTGTCTTTGGTGCCCAGTAGGTGGTCATTAGCACTGTGAAGTAATCTGAGAAATGTAAATAACTTATGGGTCCTTTTTTAAGATTTGAGACTTCATAAAATGTCCTAGAACTGAGGTGTTTGAGTTTGTTCCCAGAGGTGATTGCTTTTGGGGGTTTGAGAAATCAAAGGTTTTCTGTCTTTCCTTGTTCCCATTGTGTAATTCATATTAACTGCTACATAATGGTAACCATGCCTGGGGAGCTTGATGTTCTGGAGACCCATGTGCTGCCTCCAAAACTTTCTGAAGAAATGGATGCACAGTTATCCAGACAGATGTTAATAATAATTATATTTATCTGTACCATCTTCCCATTAGATGGAAAATTTCTTGAGTCCTTTCTGCTTTGTCTTATATGTGGCAGGTGCTCAGTAACTCACTGTTGAATTGAATTAGATTATATTAACGTGAATCTAACCAGCAGCATATCCATATCTGTTTTAAGAGAATTCCAGACCATCCTGCCATGTTAGAGAGGACTAGAGAATCACTTTGGTTTGAAGCTCCAAGAGGCTGGGCCCACGGAGCAGTTCAAGAGAGAGGAGCCCTGCTATATGCCTGGTAGCTTCCAGCTGAACTCAGGAAAAAAGCAGAGCAGTCAAGACTAATAGAGGAGGCCTGGAAAAAGACAAGCCCTATGCCTGGTTGCTCACAGCTGGGCTCTGAGAGATGGTGAGCCTGGAGAGGATGGCTGAGACTTCGGTAGAGATTGGTGGCCATCTTGCTTTGTCACATGCCCAGACAATAGGATCAACAGTAGCTGATTTTGGTCAGAAAGCACCTCTGTGGTGCCTTGAGTTGGACTTTTCCCAGCCTTGGACTTGCTGCTCTCCAATAGATTGACCCAAACATACAGGGACCCCAGTATGCACATAGAGGTTACTCTTCTGTCTCCAGAATAGTTCCTGGGACCCACAATCACTCTCACAGTTACTGCAAACTTTTATCTGTTTTCTGGAATTTTGAGGAAGATAGCTCTGCCAGTTTTCGCTAATTTTTAAAAGATTCTATTGTGGGAATGGCAACCTGGACCATCTTTCACCACCAACTTTGTCCTGTTTGAAAACACTTTATGGATTAAGCACAAGAAAAAACACACTGAGAACCATCCTATGGATTTTACTACATCTGATTTAAGCAATAACAACAGCAAAAAATCCATTTCAAAGAAACATCTACTAAAAGCTGTAGACGTGTTGAGAGGCCCTTGCTATACCCATCCAATAGCAAGAAGACATCCAAAGGAGCTGTTACTCTGGCGGCAGCAAAACAAATGCTGTTTTACATGCCCTTTGCTAAAAAGTCTCGGTGTTTGAAGTCTCCAGGGCCGTTTTAAAAGTGGTGATAATAATCCATGGGGAAGAGAGAGAAATTGATCACAGAGAAGGGGGAGAAATATTTTCAGCAAAGTTCTTGAGAAGGTAGGAGAACAAGAGCTGGTAAGATAGCTCGGTTCCATGATGTCCTGAGACACCTATACTCTTGTCACCCCCAGGGTGTAGCCCTGATTCTTATGGTCCAAAAAGGCAACCAGATCAGCAGTCATCGCCTCCATGTTTCAAATAGCAGAATAAGGGGATATACCTAAAAAATGTGGAAGAGACACACATTTTAAGGAACACTCCTAGAAGATGCCATTTGATGTTTCTTCACATTTAGCTTTACTATAGAAGATCTATTTGGGGAAGTCATTTGTCAAGATAAAATCTAGGCTGTGGTAGATTCAGTCATGTACCCAAACAAAAGACATATTCTTAATCTTAATCCATGTTTCCATGGGTGTGAATCCATTTGTAAATAGGCCATTTTGAAGATATATTATTAGTTAAGGTGTGGACTCATTTGTAAATAGGATCTTCTAAGAACTCTTTAGGTGTAACTAAAAAACTAAAATTACTGGATGCCATGGAGAGAGAAGCCAGAGACCAGTAGATGCCAGAAATCAGAGAAAACCACAGGAGGTGACCAAAGACATCACCATGTGACAGAGACTGCTATTGCCAGAATACTGCAGAATTCAGGGAGAGAGCATGGCCTTGCCAGTGCCTTGATTTTGAACTTCTAGCTTCTGATACCACAAAACAATAAATTCCTTTGTTAAGAAAGAAAAAAAAAAAAAATCCAGGGAGAGAAATCCAAAGGAATAAAATAGTCACCAAATTTTTATTGAGTGCCACCCATATGTTTGGGTTTGGGAAAGATTCAGTGGGAAAACAGGAACGCAAGATCTGATTGTCAGGCTGCTGCAGGGTTGAGTTTTGGGTATTATGATAGGTTGACTTGCAGAAAGATACAGTGCCTTTCTGGGATCTTTTAAATTATTATCAGCCTTTTATGTGTCTCTTTAACACTTGATGACTGGATTCTTAGAACTGATATTTCTTGAACATTTTCTCTAGTTCATTGGATGTGAGGGTCAGAAGGTGAGGCTCACCTCATTGCCTTCTGACTATCAGTATAAAATGAGTGCCTGGTTTTACTCATTTGATCCTCACAAGGTTGTTCTGGTAGACAGGGTCTGACAGTGGTAAGTGACTTGTGCAAGGTCTTTTAGATGGTTCCTTCATGTTCTTGTTAAATGTGCTGCTTGGTGGAAAACACATGAAACTAAATGTGTTTCCTTGTTTGTTGACTCTTCTCTCAGCCTCTTTTGAACGGTCTTAATGTATTTATTGAAGCAGATTAGAGTTATTTGGTGTCACATTGGTGTCAGATTAGAGTTATCCTGGTGTCAGGGTAGTGCTGTAGCCAGATGATCAGGGGTGCTGCTGCAGAGAAGATAGTGAATCCATGACTGAGTGCTCTGAAATCAGGTTCTTGCTTACTTTTCCTGTCAGGTAGAGGCTGCCTATTTGTCTACATATATATCCTGCATGTGTGGAAACCACATCACATGTCTTTCTGTTTTCTCTATGATGGATTCTGCATTGGGCTATTGACCATTCATTGTGGTACTACTGAAGAAAAAAAATCTTTAAGAAAAAAAACTCACAATATAACCTTGTATCCATATACCTCCCCATGCTGGGAACCTAAGGGGGTTGGTCAGCAGACATATGCTTCAGAGAGGTTGTGGGCAAATAGGACCAAGGGAATTCTTTGAATATAGTAGTTAGAAGAGAACACTCATTCTTTGCACATTTATTGCCCCATCAGAATCACCTAGGGAGCTTTTTTCCAGAGTATACTGGGTTACCTACTTGCAAGGGATGTGTTTCTCTGTATCGTCTTTCATTCCCCCACATGCCAGTTATTGTAAGTAATGAGATTACTGATTCTTTCCCTGAGATGGCATAGAGGCAGAAAAAAGATTTGAAATCTAAACTAGGTGTAGATTATCCCTAAGGGCACTTCCAGTCCTGTTACTTGTATGCAGAGAACAAAATTGTTCTTTGACTCCCCTTGGACTTTTTCTATGGAATGAGATAATTGGTTAAAGGAATATTAGCATCCTTTTAGCAAGGTTTTATTTTTGTGAAGATGGTACATGTATGCATATTGGTTCTTGACTTTTGAGTGGTGTAGCTATCAACATTTTTAGATTACTCGAAGAAAATAAGTCATTTGACTCTTGGATGAATCTCTAAAATTTAGACCAGTCCTTCCTATTTCCTTTATCGTGTTGAATCTGATGATAAACAGAAAAGTAGCATTACTAGAAAATACTTTCTGGTTTTATTAACTTTATTACTTATCTTCATTTTAGACTATTCTTTGTCATACCCTCAGGAACAATGTAAGTTTTTTTGCATATGAAACATATAGCTATGTGTACTATGATTCATCTGTACTGGGCTATAAAAACTGTGAACATATGATTTAAATATTATTTAAAATGGCAGTGTATCAGTGATATAGAAATCATTTTATATAATGAAGGCTACCTGGGAGAAGAGCTACGAGGGGATTGAATCAGTTTGCTTCAAATCCTAAAAAGGGGAAGTGTATGTGGCTCAAGCAATTGGGCACCTGCCTACCACATGGAGGTGGGGGATGGGGCAGGTGGTGGTGGTGCAAGCAGAGGTCCTGGGTTCGGTTTCTGATAACTCCTAAAGCAGACAAGCAAGACAGTGAACTGATGCGACAGACTGGCGCGGCGAGCTGATGAAACAAGATGATGCAGTGAGATGACATAACGAAGAGCAAAACAAGGAAACGCAGTGAGAGGCACAATGAGCAAGGAGTGGAGGTGGCTCAAGTGATTGGATCTTTCCCTGCCACATGGGAGGCCCGAGGTTCTGTTCCTGATGCCTCTTAAAAAAAAGAAAGAAGATGAACAAACACTGAGAGCAGACAGTGAGCTCAAACAATGAGGGGGAAGGGTGAGAAATAAAATAAGTAAAATCAATCTTAAAAAACAAAACAAAACAAAACAAAAAACAATCCTAAAAACATACTGAAGTTTTCTGTGAATAGATGGTTGAAATTCGGATTAATGAGCTTTAACTTTGATGCCAATTTTTAAAGAATCTACATATATGAATTTCTGCATCCACATCCAATCCTCTGTGGGTAGGCATATATCCACGTTGTGCTAGTGCTTGCTTGTGTGCCTGCATATATGTGTGTGTTATGAGGGAGGTGATTCTCTGGACTGTGTGGCATATATCTACATGCATTATATATATTTTTTCTGGGTATATTTGAGGATTTAAACCATGAATTAAAAACTAGCAAGAAGTGACTATAAAATATATATTGGGTGACTGTCATTTAGTTATGCTAAAATGTTATCTCCCCAATTCAGTTGGAATAATTTCATTAGCAGTGCCTTAAGGAACAGGATATATGGTTGAATTTTCTTTTAGTGAATTGCCTCGTTGCATTGGATCCAATTAAGCATATGTTATTAGTGACTTTAAATGCAACCAAGTGTGGTGTTCATTAAAAGTAGATAACTTATTTCAGTAAAAAGTAACTTGGCATACAGTGAACTAGTAAACATAGTAAATGAGGTCTTCAAAAATAATATATTGATTTTACTTAAGGCATGAAAATGATCATTTAAATTTATTTCAAGACCCTTTACACTTCTTCATTAAAAATCCCATAAAATTTCATATTTATTTAGGATATTATGAGATGATTGTTTCAAAATTTGTTGCAAAGTATACAGTAACTAATTGCAAATATTCCATTTTGAAAACACTAGCAACTAGAAATGATTATTTCTGTTCTTCAAGGATGTGAAACTATTTTTGCTATAACCAAGATTTTAAAAGTAATGTAATCATGAAATAAATCAAGGCTGCTATTTTAAGGCTGGTAATTTTTTTTTTTTTTAAAGATTTTATTTATTTATTCATTTATCCCCCCCTTGCTACTTGTGCTCCCCGGGCCAGCCAACCACGCCGCGCAGGCGGCCCGCCCCCACCAGGAGGCCCTGGGAACCGAACCCGGGCCTCCCATATGGTAAACGGGAGCCCCACTGATTGAGCCACAGCCGCCTCCCAAGGCTGGTAATTTTTTGTTTAAAGTCTGCTTGAAAATTACAGGGTTCTTAGAAGGTTTGGTGGAAAAATAAATGTTGGTATCATAATTTTGTGTTCTATCTTACTTGTCAACAGAAACGTTTTAAATGTTAAAAACAATCCAGTTTTTCTTCTTAATATCCTTTATTTCTTGAGTCATATTTTCTATAAATTCTTTGAGGTGATTTAGGAGAGTAGTGTGATTATCACTGATTGTCTTAAAGCCTTAAATATCTCTTCAGGATATTTGGTTTGATCTTTTGGCTGGGCTATCTCTTCCTGTTTCCTAGTGTAGTTTGTAATTTTTGCTGATGTTTAGGCATCTGAATATGTTGGTGAATTTACTCTGATGGCTAATTTCTCTCTCTAGCCTATTTTTTTTTTTTTCCCCCACAGCTTTTCTTTGATATTTGGCTCAACTTATTCTCAGTCTTTAAAAGTGCCCATTTTAAATTTTCAAAATCAGGCCAGGGACTCACTAGTGCGGTGCAAATTTTCTCTCAGGGATTGGATACAGGAAGTGCGAAGTTTTTATCCATGCTATTTCCAGACTGGCCAGCAGATGGCTTTCCTTAGTGCATCTTTCCACTGAGGTGTTTCTGTCTCAGCTTTCTGTGTTCCTGTGTTTAATCTCGGGAGCGGAGATCCAAAGCGGGTTCTGCTGGCCAAATTCACTGAAGAAAAACACCCTGACCTCCCCTCTTTTTCCCCTTGAAACAGCTGACAGGAAGGAAGATGTCTGTACCTCTCTCAGTTGGCTACAGCGAGCCAGGGGTTTCACCCCAGCTTAATATCTTGGGGTGGGGGAGGGGAGTCCTTCCCGGCCACCATGGGGGCTTGGTAACTTACGTTTGTCCTTTCAGTTTCTTCATCTCTCTGCTCCTCACCCTCCTGGGAGTTGTGTAGCACTGTCCATGTCTGCTGAACCCCAGAGCAGGTTCCTCAGCAGCTTTTGGCTTTTTCTCTGTTGTTTTTATGACAGCATTCAGCTCTGCCTGTTTAGTAGTCATTGTTTCAGTTTTTCTTAGAAAGAAAAACCAACATTAACCAACTAACCCCCTGGCTAAGGTTAACTGGTCTTGGGCCTTTGTCCCCTAGCTATAAAATACGGTTGGGATGTTGAGCTGGGGTATTCGAAATAGGTGGTTTCTAAGTTTTTTGTCTTTCTTTCTTCTCCCTTCTTTCCTTTTTTTTTTCAGTGTCTAAAGCATATGTCTTTGAGTTGTTTTTGTAATTATCCAAGTGGAGTTTAAGTTTTTATGTGACATTATTTAAGAATAAATGTCCTTAGGATACTAGCTAAAACATTTTAATCCTAAAACTTTTATTTATGTTTGAAATTTTAGGTATGCTATACCTCCGGAGCATGGAAAACGACTTGAAAGACTAGCTCAAGGTAAACTTGCTTTCAGTGTTTCATATAAAGATAGGCTCTTTGTTTTTGAGGTATTTTTTATAGTATAGAATGTCACTTTGTTAATTTTATTCTTTCAAGCTTTTGGCTTTTAAATGTTTCTCTAATTGAACAATTTTAATTTTTTTCACATTAATTTATGAATATTCCCCCTGATTCATGATCTTTGTGGTTATTTTAGTTGGCTGCTTAGTATTTCGTCAAGTGATTGCACTTAACCTATTTTGTTGTACTTGGTGATTTTTTTCTTTTATATAATGCATCAATTCAACATCATTCTGTCAATAATATTTTCTTTCTTCTAAGTTATATTCTCAATATAAATTCCAACCAGTATCGTGCTGGAGCTCAAGGTGCTATTATATTATGAATATTTTTTCATGGTGCTGTATTGTTTACCCAAATTGTCGTGTTAAATCACTTACTCATTCGCACTTCTTCTGTGGCCTACTGTGGGGAGTGTTTGTTTTGGAATTACAAAGGTCACTGTCACTGGGTACCAGGATACAAATGAGATTTTGGGCCTTCTTGGACTGGCAAAACTAAACTTACTGTCCTGGAACTTGTGTTTGCTGAGATTGGGAGCAAAAGCAGCCATCTTCGTCTTTCTTCCTTTCTCTAAAGGATATGCCAGGTAGCCTTGAACCCATCTGTTTTACATATGGTAGATGAATCAGATTGACCCCCTACTATTCTTATCTTCAGTTTTGCTAGCAACCCTTCCTAAGGAAGAAGTAGGCTGGTAGTGATTTATTTCCAGGGAGACGTGGAGTTCTGTTTGCGTGAACACTAAAGAGCAAGACATTCTGCCTAATTGAGTCTTGATTGGGTGGTGGCTTTTTAGTCAGGTGCTGATCTAAGTTTCTCTTGTATGTTAGGTCAGCCTTCTATTAGGAGAAGGATTTTGTCCCTCCATTAGGGATGCTGTTACTTAATAATTAAGTAGGGACTCTGAGAAATCCCTTTCTTTGACTTGACAGTTCTGTACAGAAATTGTTAATGGCATGTAAAAGTTACTTTCCCCAAAATTATAATAGAGCGTTAGAGGGATCAGTTACAGAATTATATTTGTAAGAAGCAGTATTACAATTTTGGCAGGCTAATAACTATAAAGCCTCAGCGTTTTTATAATGTGATATAGTAGTAATAGCAATGTAATTGTAATCTTGAACTTTGTTAGGGACTGTTTTCATGAATATTAAAGTAGATGAGTCCTGGTTTTTGATAATAGGTTAGAGCAGAGCTACGAAGATGATCACTACAATCTTTAAACACAAAAACAATGAACTTTGTGCTAAAACTATGTGCTGAGGTATCCTCTTTCTGTAATAATTATTTCACCATTTCCTGTTAATTTCACCATCAGAGAACTTTAAAAATGTATCCAATATAAACTTGACAGTGTAGAGCCACACTCCAAAATTTCTAGTGTAAATTGTCTGTAAAAGTTTTTATGTAAACCTTCTGAAAATGACATTTCAGGAAATTGGGTGCCTCTTATATAATCAGGAAGAGGTTAATAAATTTGAAGGTTGAACAGAAACTTTAAGCTCAATTGAAAGTTTATTCAAAACTGTTTTGCAGAATTATTTTGAGAAATGCAACAGGGAAAAGACACTCTGAGATTGTGGAGGATTCACTTCTGCTGACCAGATGCCTGCCAAATTAATTCAATTTGGCTAAATAATTAAAATGATAAAATAATGCAGTAAATGTGATGAAGCATTATAAGATGTCTAGGTCAAGGCAGCACTTGATACATAAAATTAAAAGCAGGTTCAGATATTTTCCATTATCTTGTCTGCACATCATAATTATCACACTTGCCTTTTATGCATGAATGATTTCATCTATTGAAACCTTGATTGACTGTGGCACCTACAAATATTTTATCTGGAAGATATTAGGCCTGCATCTAATAAAGGCAGCAATTTGATTTGTCCTTCAGCTGCTTTCTCATTTATACAGGTTTTTTCAATTTTAGGTAGATATAAGTATAATAAAACCCTCAAGTCAGTTGTTGCAATTTTAAAAGTTATGTTCGTCTATAAATGCCGTTCCATTTAAAAAAAACATTTTTGGTTTCATACAATTGAGTGGAAAAGATGGAGGAGAATAGAGGTTCAGTGTTAAATCATTAATGACACTTTGGAAGATTTTCAGTTTTTCAAATGTTTAAATCTCATATTTTAGAAATATCTTTGCTCTCAGTTAAGCTAAGCAAAATATGGATTAAAGTAGATTGGGAACGTAAAAACTTATGGAAAAGACTGTATTCCATTTATCCTTTATTGTGAATCAAAGGCCAATATTTAAAAAATTGAAGGTGATTAATTTGATGAAAATTTTTGGTTACTAGAAGAAGACAATTTGATTTAGGACTTTGTGCAGCTAACTTTGGTGGTGTGACTGCTCAGTGGAAATAGTGTTTAAAATGACAGTTTGGTAGAAGTCAGTGATTATTTAGATCTTTACATTTACTTGTGTATTAGCCAAAGGGGTGCTAATGTGAAATACCAAAAATGGGTTGGTCTTTATAAAGGGTATTTATTTGGGGTAGAAATCCACAGATACCAGGCCATAAAGCGTTAAGTTTCTTCTCTCACCAAAGTCCACTGCCACGTGTTGGAGTAAGACAGTGTTGGAGTAAGACAGCTGCCGACGTTTGCCAGGGTTCAGGCTTCTTGGGTTCCTCTCTTCCAGGGGCTGTTTCTCTCCCGGCTTAGCTCCTTTGGTTCCTCCACAAGGTCAGCTGTAGACTACAGGCGAACGGCTCATTTCTCTTCTCCTGGGGCCTTCTCTTCAACATCAAAACTGCTTCTCAAAAACTGCTCCCACTGTCCTTTGCCTTGCCTTTTATATTTGATTCCTCCACCCACCAAGGGATGGGGCTCAACACCCTACTGACGTGGCCCAGTGAACGCCCAAATCATAACTTAATCATGCCCAGATTAACAGATGAGTTTACAAGCATGATCCTCTTATATTTTTGGAATTCATAATTACGTGAAATTGCCAAACGGGTACAACTTGTAACAAGTTTTTCAGTTTTGTTGCCTTATTAAAAGGAGCAATATTTTCAGCCAAATGAACAAAAGAATGAATATTATGAAGGTTTAATTTATTTCATACTTTTAAGTAGATTTTTCTTTTTTTCTTCTTCTTTGTTTTAATGGCTAGTAATCTTGAGTTTAACCATGTGTAGAAGAGGGTCTTTGTCTAATTTGCATGGATCACTGTGCCAGGAGTGGACAAGGATATGTCGGTGGGATGCAGGCCGCCAGTAGACTCTCTGAAATTATATTAAAAAGTAGGCATATGTACTAATTTTTGGGAAGCCATCATCAAATCCCTTAAGAGGTTTTTTTATTTTTTATTTTTTTAATTAAAAAAATTTCTTTAAAGATACTTAGATTACACAAATGTTACACAAAAAATACAGGGATTCCCATATGCCCCACTCCCGCCTCCCACACCCTCCCACATAAACAACATCCTTCATTAGTGTGGCACAGTCATCGCAATTGATAAACACATCCTGGGGCATTGCCACTGAGCATGGACTGTAGTTCACTTTGTAGTCTACACTCTCTTCCATACAGTCCCTAAAGAGATTTTTGATACAAAAGGGATTAAGAACCATAAATGTCAAGAGAACAGAAGAGCAGCAATAAATAACAAGTCAGTTTAATTTTATGCATCGATTCTAAATTTACCTGTTCTCATACCTCTGTCTTACACTGTATTAAAAAAGTTGGCCAAAGTGAATCATTAGGTTTACAGAAAGCTGTGAAGCATTGGCACTGTTCAAGATGGATGGAATCTTCATTGCTTTTGTCAAGCTTTGTAAAAAGATTAACAGGGTCATGCCACTCTGCAACATTATTGCTTTTTAAGTACATCACAGTAGTTTCCTCATTTGGAAAATGTATTTCTTCTAAAATCATTTTAGAAGAAAAGCTGAGAAGGCAGATTGAAGGGTGTGGTTTATAGATATCACTTATTTTTGAAATAAAAGATGACTTCCAAAAAATGGGGGAAAAAGTAGAATTAGCAAAATATACTTTTTTTAGCTTTCACAATGGCAAATATGTGTTTTTAACTTAAGTATTCATTTAGTTTATTGCCTGAAAATATTATGTTAAAATGCCTGGTTTTGAAAGGCTAATAAAAAATACCCCTTGTTATGAATAATTGATTTTGAAAGGACCGTGTAAGCCACAGAAAATGAGGAAGTCCAGTGATACATTCTCTGTTTTCATGTGTAACCCAGGATGTATGCATAGTGGTTGATGAATAGTGTATCTGGGTATGTTTATTTTGATCTTACTAACAGCTGGGTTGCATTAAGGATGGTGAAACAATCTCTAAAGTTAATTTCCTCATAATTTGATGTCAGGGATATCATTGTCTATTTAAATATATTTGAATATTTCATGTCCAGCCAGGTTCTGGGTATGATTAAAGACACAGAACACTAATACATAAAGTACAATAACATAATTAGGAAATAGAATGAAAGACTTAGTTCTGAGAAGTGGCAGTAGAGAATGGGGAGGAAGAAGGCAGGAAAGGAATTCCCAGGAAGAAATTATTATTCCATGGAGGAATTAATTATTGTGGTAGGGAATTAAGAATTTTATGATTCTGAGCCAGAGAAATCCTGGTTAGCTTGACTAACCTGCTTTACCCCAAAGTGCTTGGCTTGGAGAATCCTGAGTAACCTGTGCATGTGTGGTAGATGTAACATATCAAGGAGGAAAAAGCTAGAACAGAAATAAAGTGGCCTCAGGAATGCAGTAAAAAACATATTGTAATGACCCACACGCTGTTAGATTGTGTGGAATTTTTTCTGTGAGTCAACTGGAAATGGGAAAAAAAACCCTGCTGCTTTAATTCCCTAGGTTGCTCAAACAAATACCATGAAATGGGTCTGATGGGAATTTATTTACTTATGGTTTGAGGGTGGCAAAAAGTCCTAATCAAGGCATCATCAAGGCCATGCTTTCTTCTTGGATACTGGCCTTCTAGGCCTGGCTGCCTGTGATCTTTGGCTCCTCTGTCACATGGCAAGGCACATGGCAGTATCTCCTGGTCTTTCTCTTCTCTTCTGGGTTCCTTTCAGCTTCTTGCTTCCTGTGGCTTTCTCTTTGTCTGACTTTCCTTGTCTTATAAAGGACTCAAGTAATAGGATTAAGACCCATCCTGATTGAGGTTGGACACACCTTAACTTATCCTTATTAAAAGGTCCTACTTACAATGGGTTCACACCCACAGGAATGGATTAGATTTAAGAACATATTTTTGTAGGGTACATACAACTTCAAACTACCACACCTACCTATTATACAATTCATAGTGTTTAAAAGATAAAAGCAAGCCAGTTGTCAGGAGAAATGCCATCCTTCATGATACCAAAATCAGTGTGAATTTCTCCTGGTGCTCCTCCCTGGAGAACTTCATGAGGCCATTTCTCTACCAATAGAGATCTGTTAGGATGAATGAATTCTGCAAAGTAATAATATTCTATACAATCTCTTCAGATGGTAGGAAGCATAGAGATGCCAACTGTAGCATAACCTCTAATGTTGGCCTCTTAAGTAGGGATGTGGGTAAAAGTTATCAGGTTTCTCTCCATGTAATGCAGCTCATAGGCTTTCTCCTTGAATGAACTTGCGAAGAAATTTCTCATGTAAATCAACACATGTGTATAAGGATTTCCCATAGGGAAGCAATATTTCCATATATTTATTCTGTATTCTTTTCCTTAGCATTTGTTTCTGTGGTTGTTATGTTTTAAGCCTCATGTCAGTCATATAAATATTGTAAAACCATTTTAAAAACTCTATCAAAGCATACTTTGGCACATTTCAATTTTATTCAAATGAAATCGTCTTAATGAAAATCAATTGCTAAAGTGGAACTGTATTCCACATGTCTAATTTCTTCTTCCCCCTCCCTCCTTCCTTTCTTTCTTTTCTCTCTTCCTTCATTCCTAATTGGTTAATAACTAATTTCAACTTCTCCAAACTAGTGTTTCTATACCCGTAGAATATTTCACTAAACTTTGAGTTTTAAATTTGTTTTCAAAGCTAAAACTTTTAGTGATTTAGTAGTAAAAGCATGTGTTTATGTTTGATTCATGTGAGATTGGGATTTAAAATGAATTCCTTAGTTAGTAGTGGCTATAATATATTATAAAATTTTAACTAATTGACAATTCAGGGACCTTTTCGTATGAAGGAAAGATCAACATATATGTTCTATTTTTAAAAAATTTAATGAAAAAAATTTTTGGCAGTGTCAAATTTATTGTGGTAAAATTTATTTATATTAAAATTTACCCCTTTTAAAGAGTGTACAGTTAAGTGAATTTTGATGAATGTATGCAGTGGTGGTTACACCACCACCATTATCCACGTTTTTAACGTGCCCCCAAAGACTTCTTTTTGGCCCTTTGCAGTTAATCCTCCCTCCAGCCCTTGACAACCACTAAGTGAAATCCTACAATATGTAGACTTTGGTGTCTGTCTTCTTTCACTTAGAATAATGCTTTTGAGATTCACGTAATGATGATTTTTACATTGAATCCAGGACCATCCTTTGCTTTTGTATAGTACCTTGTCCTTGAGTGGCTTCTGTGTGCTACACAACTCCCAGGAGTACTTTGGCTGTTTTAGCAAAGGTTGCTCTTGGGGGTCTCTGGAGTTTAAACTCTTTGATTTCTCTTTTGGGCATTATCTCTTTCTATTCTCATTAGGATCCAATGAGGAAGATAATATTAGCATCCCAATTTTACACATAAAGAAAATGAGGCCCTGAGAGATTATGTCAAAGATAGGTGAGTCTTGGAGTTGTGAATTTCCTAGCAAGTTCATTTATGAGTTGTAATTACAGATCCATGTCTCTGTAAGGCCAAATCCCAAATTCTTAGCTGTTATTCTCATTCCTTTTGATGGCTATGTGGACAAAGTGAAGCTGGAAGAGTGCAGGCTTCAAACTATTAAGACTGCTATTTATCACCAATGAAAGGGTGTTAATCTTGAGCATTAAAGAAGAGAGGGAAGTTAGTACTCAAGTTTGTTTAGTGCCTGTAGGAAGGGATTGTGGCAATTTGATATTATATATACATTCTAAAAAGAGATATATTATGTTTGTCACCTGCTCTGTTCCTCTGGGTGTGATAAACTTTTGATTGTATTAGATTCAGCTGAGATGCCTTTGATTAAATTATTTTAAGATTAGAGCTTTGATTTGACCCCATCATTAGGGCAACTCAGTTTTGTACCCACCCACTTTGTGGGCCAAATGGACATTCATTCAAGGAGAACACAGAAGTAGATACACAGAAGCAGATACACTGATAAAAGAGGAAGGGAGCTCCATAGACATGGAAGAGGATCCTGTGGTCCCGGGAAGAGAGATGAGCCATTTGCCTGATAATTTGCAGCTGAAAATAACAGAGTAGCTGAGTTCTATGCCAGCCTACAGCTGAGATTGGAAGAAGCTGGGCCCATGGAGCCTTAAGAGAAAAGAGGAAGGCTGAACCCTTGCAGATATCGCCCGCCATCTTGCGTCAACATGTGGCACCAGACTATGGTTGAGAAAATGCCTCTTATGGTACCTTGAGTTGGACTCTTTAGGGCCTTGTTAACTGTAAGCTTCTACCCCAAATAAACACCCTTTATAAAAGCCAGTAGATTTCTGATACTTTGCATCAGCACCCCTTTGGCTGACTAATACAAGGATCGACCACAATTTATACAAAGCCCCAAAGCATAGTTTGTAGCTACAGTAGGTTCAATGTTTCCACCAAAATATCCCTACAGCAGAGGAGAGTGAAGCTCCCCCTCCCAGCCTGCTCATGCAGATTTTATATTTTGCTCCTGTAATATGTTTGTCTTTATGTAAAAATGAACCAAGTGATTTAACATGGCAAAAATAGATTCTGCAAATGTGCCAAGTTTGTCCCATGTGTTTTTCTATACCTGGCATATTACCTGGAGATTCCAGGGCACACACTCCCTGGTGTGAGAAATATGGCAGTGGGCACTTGCTGCTATTCCCTCTAGTGGGTGATTGAGGGGTGAGTGTGAACTTATTTTCTTTATTGTAACTTCTTGATTCTCAAGATTATGAGAAAGTGGACTATTCCTTTAGCAAGTGTGACTTTGTAAATTGGAAAACCTTATGGATCACTGTTATAGTAGTAATTAAAATAGGATAACTTTTAAAGAAGATTATGCTAAATATATAATTAAAATAAAAACATCAGTAATATGTATAATGAAAATTATTCCCATTTAAAGAACTTATTTGCAAAAATTTTGACCTGATGTTGTCTCTTCAATTGGTGTCTTTCGAGAACTCTGATAGTGTTAAGTAGAATTTTTAGTTACATGTTATCTTTACTGTGAGAGCTAATTCTATTATCTTTCATATCATTTCATATGTTTTGGTGATTCCAAAGCTGTTTTTTTCCCATGTATTATGAAAAGCACTAAGCTGTCTTTAACTGAGTCTTTTAAAGTATTATCATTTTCTGCATCTAATAGTTTTGAGGTTTGCTTATTGCTTAAATATTGAATAAAATACTTTTGATAGCCTATGGAGTGAAGCATGAGCATGAACTATGTACTTCTGCAGATATTTTGAGTTAAAATTAATTTTCAGAACATACTTAGTGCATAATTTGTGCTGTTTATGATATGTTTTCCAGGATGATGTAAAATATAATTCTGGTAGCCTGTTGTAAATATAAACTCTGAACCAATATGAAGTTCTTAATATACTGCAAATTACCTTCCTTCAGTGGTTTTCCAATTTAAATTAACTTATGACCAGTCACCACATTGTTCACGTCCTGATTACAAATCCATATCAAAATAAAATTAAGTACTCTTCTTTTTTTCATGGATTTTAATTTAAAACTTAATTCATTTAGTGCTGCACACAGTTACAGACTTGAAAAGTTTGATAGATTCATTTAAATTGTATTATTAAAATGTTTCCTTGGGTTATGAGTTTGGGGACCAACCCATTGTGGCCTTATTCTCTTGGCAAAGGACTTCGGACTTCTTAATGTGTAGAACTGGACATTACATTAGTGTGATAATTGCTCTGTCCACTAAAGTTTGTTCTTTCATAGGGTTGCTTATTTGGCTTATTGTTTTATTCTGTATTATGTTATTCCAGACTAAAAAGAATTCTAGATATTACATAAATTATTTTGTTAATGTATAATGAATATTAGCCATAAACTGAAGGCTGTATCAAATGACCACATAGGGAAAACTGTCCCTTTTATTCTTGCTGATGTTATAGAGAATGATAGCATTTCTGATGTTTTTTATAATCTCCCACCCCCTTTTTTTGGTAAATCTAAGTGCAGATTAGGCAGAACTTACTTTTTTGCACATTTTCCCCATGCACTCTAATGGATTTGATTTGTTTCCTTCTGATGAGCTGTGTTCTCACATATCCCATGTTGGCATCCAAAAAGGCTTATGTAATTTAACATTATTCCTGTGATGTGGTTCCATTAATTAGTTAGTGTGCACTAGTAGTTCTTTCACCAAATCAATCAAATTCTTGAATTATTTGGGTATGGTGAGCCAGAGGGAGATAAGTAACATTTCCAGTGGTGTTGCCTTCATTCTTGCTGTGGAGGAATTAAACAGCATCCCGTGCCTCTCCTTCTTTCATTCATATGTACCATGTGTTTTCTGGGTATGTTCTCTTTTCCTTCTATGTTTTTCCTCTGTGTTTTGTCTCTTTCCCTTCTTGCTTTTCCACTCTTTTCAGTGCATTATTTTTTTCTTTGAGTGAGGAAGCTGAAGCATAGAGCATTAAGTATGTTCATTTTTCTCTAGCTTGTACATTGAATTAATGTGAGTCTGCCTAAGAGAGAATTGCAAGATTGAAGTCAGTGAGGGAGAAAAACAACTCTGTTTTGGTGCCTAATAAACTGTTGTATGAAGCTATATGTTTAGCTTCTTCATTTAAAAGACTCAAAACACTTCTCCTATATAGGCTGGTGAGGCAGATTTCCAAGCATTTGGCTATTACTGGTCAGGAAGTTGATTTCAGGAAATTTGTAGCAATTCTAATTGATCAGAAAGAAACAAAGAAAGGTTGGAAACTGCTATTTTTTAATGTGTGTCAGGCACTGAGATATGTACTTCTGGAATTATCATTTCTGGGAGTCTAAAATGGGGGATTCTTCTTTTAAAATGCATATTTACCATACCTAACCTTCCCTTGGTATTTTGTCCATTTAGATGATTTTAGGCAGGATGAATTCAAATTTGTTGCATGTTAAAATTGATTCTTAAGGTTTAGAACTTTTATATTATATAAAAATAATCCTATGATATATCTTTTTGTAATGAAGGTCAGCCTTTTGTGATACAGTATATATCCTTCCTTGCTAGAATTCTGATTCTACCTTTTAGTGCCAGGATTCATTATTTTATTTTGTTGGTGGAGTGGATTTACACTAGTATAAAACTGACATTCTACGAGTATTAGAATTAAACCAAAAAGAAAAAAAGCTGCCTGAAATTTTATCTTAATTGAAACAATGCTGCTTATATTTATTGTTTCTATTTAGGTTTTTTCCCAAGCAGCTCCCAAGGGTGTGATGCATTTCTTCGCCACAAGATGACACTGATATCTCCCTCAGTATTGAAGAAGTATGGTATACCCTTTGACAAGGTACATTTGTGTTACTCATCAACAAATGCATTTTTTTGTGTGTGTGTAGTTTGTATTTATGGTGAATTTAACATAAGCTAATATATCCTTGAATTTCAAACAGGATTTTTAAGAAGTAGGTAGAGAAATTTAGATTCATATTTTATAATATCAATTATTTACCTAAATGCTAATTTGAACATTTCAGTATACAAGAGATATCATGCTATTATAGTTAACTTATAATAACACTGAAAGCAACATATAGCATGTCTACATTAAAGTTGGAGTCTTTTATACAAGAAACAATTTATGTATATGTGATCTACTTTTAAAAAGAACTCAGAGCAAGTATTATTATCAGTTGTGTTTGTTACAATTATTATGGTACCACTAAGTTGCCTCATAACACATTTAGACATAATAGAGATTTCAATATGGATAAAATTGCATGATTTAATAAATAAAATTACTTAATTAATTACATTCTGCAAAACTCAATTCATTCTAGTACATACACTTTCTTTGTGTTTATGGTTATTGAGTCTGAATTGTTACAGAGCATGAGCATTTTAATGTGAAGAAGATGAAATAAAAAAAGCTTTGACCAGATAATAAAAGCTGTCTCTTGGTTGGAGGAGGATTAAGTACTTAGGTACTTGCAGAAACATTAAAAAATAGCTCCACTCTCTTCTCCATCTTTTATTTGACTTTTTATTCCATAATCTTTGCCATTTTCCACTTTAGAAGCTTTCCACTTATGAATAAATCTTTCCCTGTTTTTAATCTTAGACCCTTAAAGTGGCAATTTATTTTTCTTCCATTTTCAAAGTAGACTTTTTCCAAGCGCCAAGAATCACTCTTCAGTGTAAGACACTCCATGCTTCCTGAGGTTGTAGTTTTACTCAAAAACTGTTCAAGCAGGAGTTGTGCATGAGACATAGATATCTTGTGATGAGGATGCAGTCATCATTGGTTTACTAGCACACTTTTACCCATGAAAAAAATAGTTCCTCCTAGATGTTCACTGTGGGGAATGTCTAAAGGAATGGAGAGGAACTTCAGGTTTCAAGGGCAGATGCTATGCCCCTCAGAGGGGCCTATTGCTGTGGGCCTTTTTCTCTCTTGTAAACATCTCTGGGTGCCAGGCTTTTGAGAGTCTGGGACACATCAGCAGTGTTGCTTCCTCAGGTGGTTTGCATAAACCTCATTGTACTTTTATTTAGGTTGGGGAATTAGAAGGCTGAGGAGAGGGAGTGAACTGAAGTCCCCCAGGACAGAAAGACTTTCCTTTGTGGGTTGGGGGCTGCTGATAGGTATTAATCTAACTGGACTTTGGAAAGGAGGTTATGTGAAGTAGCAGGACTAAAGAATTGATTTATTTCCCCCAGGATGAAGGCTTTTGGAGCTTGGAGACTTTTCCAGTCAGTGGGGAAATGGAGGCAGGTTGCCACCCAATGTCCTTTTAGTGCAGGAGCCCCCACAGTATTCCTGATAGATCACTGGAGGTTTCAAGCTCTCATGTGTTCTTTTGAGGGTGCAACATATCATGACTACCATGGAAATCAGTGGAATGAGTGTGTGAGTGGGAATGGTAGTTCTTCGTAGGAAATACTGCCTTTCCCCATTTCCACCTTGATGGAGTTTCAGTGATGATCGCATTCCCCTCAAGGAGTTTATTCTCTGATGATGATGATGAGGAGGAGGAGGAGGAGGAGAAAGAGGGTAGCCCAGGCTTTGGAATTAAACCTTCTGGTTCATTCCTAGTTATATCATTTAAGCATGGTATATAATTTTCCTTTGTCTAGAAAATGAGGATAATAGTACATATCTAATAGGGTTATTGGGAAGATGAAAAGAGTCTATATAAAAGGCTTAGTAGAGTACATGTTATATAGTAATAGCTCAACTTAAATTTTTGTTGTTGTTATTATTTAAATGCTATAAAAACTGCGGGGACTTAAAATTTTTTAATTAGCCAAATGAAATATCTTATGAATCCATCTTTACTAAAAAAATAAGAGAAGGTATAGAATAAAAGTTGGAATTTTACTTTTGCACACTCTTTTTCCCTAATTCATACTTCTTCCTTTAGATAATCATTTTGCAATTGCAGTACATTCTTTCCTTCTTTCTATGTATTTGCATACATTCATACACCTATATGAAAAAATCATATTTCACAAACAGCCAATGTGTACTTTTAGATTATTTACACTCTTCAGCTTCTGACATGATTTGGAATTGTGATGATTTTAGTCTTAGAATAAAATGGACTGTTCTTTTCTGTCCCTGTACTTTCTTATAGTTTATAACCATATAGGCAGTAAATTACTTGTATATTTTGGCTGAGATTTAGCTGCTTCTAGGCATAAAATTTAGAGTCCCATTTAATGGGAGCAGTTGTTAGTTTTCAACATGGACAGAGCAGTATTTTTTAGAAGGGGTGAGAAGGATTGTAGGTGGTAGTCAATGGAGCAATAAAGATGGCTTCCATATCCCCATGGCAGCAACCCCGTTTTTTTCTCTCTTCTCACCTTCTTTAGAGTTCCAGAAAGAGATGAGCAGCCGAATTTTGTTCTACCACTTACTACAAGGATGAAGTGCCTAATTTCCAAGCACAGTTATAATTTATGAGATTCATTGAGATCAGGAAAAGAGAAAATCACGGCTTTTTTTGTAGGGCCCATGGCGATGGAACTGGATAAGCCCTTCTCTGCTTAACCAGGTGATAGCTGAGTTGCTGCTCATTGCAGTAGAACAGCTGCTGGAGTGCCTTTGGTAAAGGGGTTGATGAGGTAGATATCAGAATCATTGGGAAAGAAAATGCCCCCACATGCACCATGTTACCATCCCTTAAATGATCATTGGATTGCACAGTGCACCTTTTTTTATACAGTATGCCTCCTGTATGTTTATGTATATATATATACATACCCATATTTCTCAACATTTTAGCATTGAAACCAACCATGGAAGTTATATATTCTAGTTTATCACCTTCATACAGGGCCTTACATTGGATTTAATTTAGATTATGTTTAAGGGAAATTTCCTGACATTGTGAGGTGTAGTTTGGAAAGTTCTTTGGGTTTTTAACTTTACAATAGATTTTTATTCCAATTTTTTTTCATTTGTTCATAAACAAAATGGAAAACTGTTGGTGTCCTAGTTTTGACAGTCCCCTAGACTGAATGATTCTCGTTTATATTGTTTCTCTCTTTCTTTATATTTATTTATTTTTCCCCATGATTTGAGTGGAGGGCTGGGGCATTGTTTCAGGTTGGGGAGAGGGGAGGCAGAGGGATGGAATGTGATAGAGAGGCAAAGAATAAAAATGATGATGATGTAAGAAATTTATCTTTCTCCATAAGAAATATACAAATCTAATATTATGGGAGATCACCAGAGAGAAAGATCACATCTTCTTTTCCTGGGCTAGGTAATGTTTCAATGTGAACCAACAGCATTTACTAAATACTTTAGAAATACTTATCAAAGAGAAACTATGCTTCAGTATCCAGATCCCATCATAGTGGTTTATGTCACTTTGCATCAATTTAAAGCAGCTGGAGATGCTTCATTCTGTTGTGTATTGGATTTGAAATGTTTCAAGGTCAGATAATGGAAAATAAACATTTTATTTGTCCATTTGAAGGAGTGACTAATATATTTATCATCAGGTAGGCAATTTTTAAAAAAGAAATAACACTTGAAAAATATATCTTTATTTTCCTATAGCTCCTGGTATATTTTGTGTTGCTTTGGTGATTATAAAATCCATGTTATTCTTAAAAAAAAAAAAAAAAAAAAGGAACAGACTCATTATCCTTGTATGCTTTTAGTTTCCTGATTTATTTACTCCATTTGTTTTAATTGTATTTAAATGTATTTAAAAATGTATGCCACAAATATAAATGGATATATATTTGAATAATTCTTCAAATAGAAGTTTTACAGCTAAAGGAATATATTTAAATTGAATGTTTTCTAAGTATTATGAAAAAATAATTTGGTGACTACCATTAACTTTACTTTTTATCAACAAGAATTCTTAATATAGCTTTTGTCCAGCTTGCATTATCAAAGTTTTTGTAGCATAGTTATAAGATGTCCAGTAGTAACTGTTATTAAAGTATGAAAATACATGCATTGATAGCTAGTATGACCAGATTTATTTGAATAACTTAGTACAAAGAGATTTTCAGAAAAGTATATCTTTAATTATGGATGGAATTATTTAACTAAATTGCCAGAAAGTCACACCTTGTTTATTAAAGTCTTTAACGTTTCCTGAAAAACCCTATTAAAGGGTAAAGTAAAAGAGATCTGGGGAAACTTATTTTTTATCAGTTTACTCTTGTATTATTTCATTTTTTTCTTTAATTTTTACAGGATATGCTTTTAATTGTATTCATACTTTGTATGAATACTTATAACTGGAAAATGTTATGTATTTTCTATCCTGCAGATCACCCAAGAGGCTGGAGAATTTATGATCACTTTCCCATATGGCTACCATGCTGGTTTTAATCATGGTTTCAACTGTGCAGAATCTACAAATTTTGCTACTGTCAGATGGATAGACTATGGAAAAGTTGCTAAATTGGTGAGTTATGCCTCAAAAATAAAGTGTAAATTAAATGTGTATTGCTGTTATTATAGTTCGGAACTTAAGATCACATGCAGTGTATATTTTTTCCTCATCACACTGTGTGCCTCTCATTGCAGTAATTTATTTCAGACTATCTTTATCGTACATGTGGGCTATATTACCATTTGCAGCTACATTTTTTCATTTTTTTCTGTTTTGAGATTAATGTGAAACTCTTTACCTTGAGAAGTAATTTTATGCAACTGATGTTTACTTTCTCTGTTGAGGCCAATAATTGTTTTGTGCAGAAATTTCTAGGGGCTCCATGTGTTTCCACATTAGGTAGACCAGGTCTCTCCTTGTTTGAGTTCAATATGCAGCTTAGAAACAACTATCTACTGTTTCTTCTTCAACCTTTGGTAAAATTGGAAGAACAAAAGGTTGAGGGATGATGGTAGGAAGAAATTATTAAAACTGCCTGTAAGTGTAGAAATGAATTTCTTGAAGGTAATGTAAAACATATTTTAACAAATATATATTCATGTTAAAGCTGGTAAAAAATTTTTTTTGCATCCCCTTCCCAGTATATTTAAATTATTTCACATACTGTGTATTTTCATTCATAAGCAGTAGCTTCTATTGAATTTAATTACTTTTCCCCTGTGGCATTAAATAGAGGACATCTTCAAAGTGATGGTGGTTTCTACTATATTTGTTCCTTTCCTGTAGCTTTTTAGGCCAAGCAGACTTGCAAGGGGCAGCTTCCAAATGAAGCTTTGTGTTTTGCAGAGTATGTAAAACTGACATAGATTTAGTAGACATTGAGCATATGTAGCCTTCCATTGGCCACTTGCATATAGAACCGTTTGGTGAACTGGTATAGAAATAGCTTCAGGAAAGACACTCTAGATTTAATTGATATGTGTGTTTAGAAAATTGCATTATATATTAAAATATAAACTCATGTATAGCCCTTCGACAGCCCAGGAAATATTTGAATACATTTTTGACATAAAAGAAAGCTCCTACTGTTACAAAACTTGCTGTTCTGGGTAGTTTGTTTTGTGAGAGGTAATTGAGAAAGGAACAGACCTGCACCATTTCTTCCCATGGTACATCCTACATGTTACAATAAACTGATAAAAAGTAGAAGATTCTGTGTATACTTGTGTGCATGTGTACAGGCCAGCTTATGTAGTGCTTTTGCAGAAATGTAATAATTGTATCTGTATTGAAACAGTGCAGTTGTGACAAGGTTATAACAAGACATGTTATTTTATGGTTTGCATCTTTAATCATTGATAGACATAGTCAGCTATCACAGCTGCTCATAATCACCAGGACAATTACTTGGCACCTGTTTACTACAGGTTTCAGAATGAGTGAATGGTAATGGCCATAGTAGCTTCTCTCCCCAGGGCTTTAAATGCTAAATAAAATAACAAGAGTGCTGGGTTGTGTTTCCACACATCTGTGTCCCCTGGAAGTAGAGTATAAGAGAGGTCAGTAGCCGTCCTCTTTGAAATAGCAGCAGACAGAGCGTGCTAGAAGCCTTGACTTGTTGAGAATTAGCACGTTGTGGTGGAGTAAGCAGGGGTCTGACGCCCAACTTTTCCACCTGCTAGCTAGCCATATAACATTAGGAGAATCTTGTTGTTGATGTTGTTCATATGCAAGTTGGCAAAAACCTTCTCTACCACATAGATTTGTTGTGAGGGGAGAACTTAGGTATGTAAATATCTGCTCATACTGTGTTGAATTATAGCACTGAATTTAGTCAAGGGGTATGGTATTTTGTTCGGTTCTGAGTATTTTACTAGGTACAAAATTTTCAGTGGCTATAATGCAATTTTGGAAGTTAATTAAAATTTCCCTTGTGTGTATTTTACATGCTCTTAGTTGTTGTCTCTACCTGTCCCTTACTTTTGGTTAGGTGGTGCTGTTCTAAGAGTGTTTTCCTATTGCTGCTGAAACAAATGAACACAAATTTAATGTCTAAAAACAGCATCTGTTTATAATCCCAAAGTCTGTACGTCCAACGTCTGATATGGATCGTACTAGGCAAAAATCGAGGTGTTTGCCGGACTGTGTTCCTTATGGGAGGCTCTGGGGAAGGAATAATTTCATTAGTCATTCAGGTTGTTTGCTTAATTCAGTTCCTTACAGTTGTCAGACTGAGATGTCTGTTTCCATTTTGGCTCTCAGCCAGTGTGTCATCTTTGCTTCTCAAGGCTGCTCTCTAGTCCTTGCACACTGGCCCCTACATATCAGAGTTAGCAAATGGCAAAGTCATTTTTGTATGTAACATAACATATTCACAGGTTGCAGAGATTAGGGTAAAGGAGTGGGGGAGGCAGCATTGTGCCTGCCACAGAGTACTGATTAATAATTGACAGGCTAATTATTAAGAATCTACACTGAGTCATGGATTTCATTTTAGTTATTCTGAGTTAAAAAAGGAAACTAAATTTGTAACAGAATTTTGAATGTTTCACTAAAACATCCTTATGTCTTTTTTTTTTCCTGAGGTACCAGGGCCCAGGATTGAACCTGGGACCTCATATGTGGGAAGCCGGCACTCAATCACATCGGCTCCCCTGAGTTGGTTTTTATATTTCCCATTTGTTTGCTTGTTGTTTGTTTTTTTGATTTTGGGAGGTACTGGGGACCAAACCTGGAACCTTCCATGTGGGAAGCAGGTGCTCAACCACTCAAGCCATATCTGCTCCCCCTTATGTTATTTTAAATTATACCTCAGTATTAATGATTTCTTGGCTAGTCTCAGTTTACAAATTTTCTTATATTATACGTTATTATGTGTATTTTCTTGCAGAATTTGGTATCTTTTCTAAATTTTTTGAGGCATTTTTTTGTTGATCTGTCTTTTGTTTCTTTAGACAAACTTATTAATTTAATGTATCTCGTGTGTGTGTGTGTGTGTGTGTGGGCTTAGCTTGAATTCTAGGAAAATATATGAATTTTGCAATTAGTTTGTGTTTTTCTGGGGACTGATGTGTAGTGGATTCATTATGAATGGCTTTAAAAAAGTCTTTCAGCTTTAAATGTGCCCAAATTTGTTAGTCTTAATTCTTTGCTTTCTTCAATTTATTCTAACTGGGAACTATTAAAAAGAAACCAGTCATTACTCACAGGTGATAAGTATTTTTTGAAGGTGATTAATCATTTTGAAAATAATTGCATGGGGAGCCACCATGGCTCAGTGGTTGAGTGCTGGCTTCCTACATAGGAGGTCCTAGGTTCAGTACCTGTCCCCCGGTACGTCCTAAAAAAAAACCAAACAATAATTGCACACCCACACCTTTTCATAACTGAAACACTGGGGGTAATGATGCCTTTTTTGCCTGTGGCATGAGATTGGTTTGAGTATGTAAAAGCACCCGATAAAGTGGCCCCCCCCCTTTTTTTTTGTGGTGGAGCATTGATTTATGCAAACTGGAAGGTCGTATATCATATGTTACAAACTAATATGTTAAATTTGGTGTCAGAAAAGAGCCATTACAAAAGGCTATTTTTCGGAGTGGGTGTAGCTCAGTGGATGAGCACTTGCCTAGCACGTATGAGGTCCTGAGTTCAATCCCTGGTACCTCCTGGGAAAAAAAAAAGGCCAATTTTTATTTTAAAAATACTAGGCTTTGAAAGATAATGCTTGGATCACTGGTATATTGGAGATCTTGTACAGGCACCAGCAGGCTTTGGTCCTTGGGGACCTCTTCAGCCTCTCCATTGGCTTATAGCTAGGGACAGAGCTCCATTGTTCAGCTAATGCTTGCCTCCTATGTGTCAGGCACCATGTTTGTTTCTACAGATTCATCACATGAATGAGGGCTAACCTGTTTGATGAGAGGAGAGGGGTGGTAGCAGAATTAAGATTGGCAAGGGTTCAAGGACTTTTTCCTTTGTCCTGTAGAGGTGTCAGAACCTGCATGCTTGACATGACTGATTCTATGAGCACTGTGATGACTTTGTGTTGTTCTTGAAAGCTTACTTGTATTTCACTTGATTTTTGAGAAATAAGATAGGAATTGGCCTAAATAATAATTTTTAATAATTCTAAGTGCTAAGATATAATAACTCTTCCTAAAGGACCTAGAATATTTAATGTTTTATTTGGATAAGTTGTGTAGTTTTAGAAATTCCTGCTTTAGTGTTTCTTCTTAAACTTATAAGTAACTGGAAAATACTTCCCTTACGTTTTTAGGATCACACAGAATAGACGATAACTTAGTTAATTTTATGGACATTATATTTTTAGTGTAGTTGTTTTGGGTGGTCCATAGGTTTTAAGGTACATCTTACCCATTTGAATGTGTAGGAGGTAACCTCCATGGTTTTCTAGAAAACAATCCCTAAGGACTCCCACCAGATAGTAATGTTTGCAGATGACTATTTGATAGAGCTAGTAAACCATTTCTTACTCTCTGAATTTTAGTCTCTTAGGTCATCATTTAATATTTTAAAAAATCATCTTTATTGAGGTATAATTTACATACAATAAACTGTACCCATTTTAAGTGTGCATTTTGTAAGTTTTTAAACAATGTTTTATTGATAAATATTAATAAAGAATGCAATCCATCCAAAGTGTACAACCAGTGGTACTTGGTATAATTACATAGTTGTGCAGTCATCACTTTGATAATTATTAAAGCCCACATAACCCATATAAGTTTTATCTAAAACCATATAACCCCTACCACCATCAAGATCTGGACCGTCATCACTACTGTAGAAAAGATTAATTGTGTGTCATACCAGTCAATCCTTCTACCCCTAGCTCCAGGTAAATACTAATCTGCTTTCTGTCACTATATATATATATATATATATATATATATATATATTCTGCCCTCCCCTTGGATTTTCTTTTGTTCAGCTAGATGTTCTGTGTTTTATTGGTAAGTAATATTCCATTGTATGACTATATCACAGTTTGTTTATCCATTTACTTGTTGATAGACATATGTTTTCAGTTTGAGGTATTATAAATAAAGCTGATATAAATATTCACATGCAAGTCTTTAGGTGGTCATAGGCTTTGCTTTGATTTCTTTAAGATAAATACTTACAAGGGGAATTGCAGAGTCTTATGGCCAGTGTATGTTTAATTTTATAAGAAACTGCAAAACAGATTTCCAAGGTAGTTGTACTATTTTACATTCTGTCTTGTAATATATGATAATTCTAGTTGTTCTACATCCTATCCACTATCAAAGTGCATTTCCCACACTTTGCATTATCAGTATTTCTAATTTTAGCTATTCTCATGAGTTTGTTATAGAAGCTCATTGCACTGACTAATGATGTTGGGCATCTTTGATATTCTTATTGGGCAAATGTGTATCTTCTTCTGTGAAGTGTCTTTAAATTTTTTGCTCATTTTAAAATAGGTTTTTATTTTTATTTTTTTTTCTTAATGAGTTGTAGGAGCTCTCTCTATATAATCCAGATTCATATCATTTATTCAGAAAAGTGTTTGTTTTTGGTCTGTGGATCGTTTTTTCCTTTTCTTAACAGTATCTTTAAAAGAACAAATGTTTTTGGTTTTTATGAATTCAGCTTTTTTATTTGTATTTTTTAACTTTCTAGAAGTTTTATAGTGTTAGCTTTATTTTAGGTCTGTAATCCACTTTAAGTTAAATTTTGTGTATGGTATGAGCTAAAAATTGAGATTAATTTTTTTCTATAACATATACAGTTCCAGCACCATTTGTTCGAAAGACTGTCCTTTTTCCCATTAAAAATTTACTCTGACTCCTTTGTTGAATAAATGACTGTATATATGTGGGTCTAGTTTTGAACTCTCTGGTTTGTTCCATTGATTTATTTTTCTATCCTATACCAATACCACTCTATCTTGATTCCTGTAGCTGTAGTGCATCTTAAAACCCTTAGTATATGTACTCCACGTGTACTACTTCCTGTTAAGAATTATTTTGGCTATTCTAGATCTTTCACATTTCCATGTAAATTTTAGAATCATCTTGTCAATTTCTACTGAGATTTGGGTTGTGATTAAGTTGTATCTGTAGATCAATTTTGGGAGAAATGACATCTTATCAGTATTTTCTTCCAATCCGTGTAAATGGCATATCTCTTTATCTAATTAGATTTTCTTTGATTTCTCTCGGTAACATCCTGTGCAGGTTATGCATACATTTTGTTAAATTGTACCTAGATATTTCATGTTTTTGATGCCTTTGTAATAATATTTTTAAAATTTCATTTTCTAGTTTTTTGTTTTAGGGAAAATTAATTTTCGTATGTTGGTCTTATATCCTATGATGTTGCTAAATTCACTTATTCTAGTACCTTTAAAAAAACAGATTGCTTACTGTTTTCTGTATATGATCATGTTATCTGCAAATGGAGATTTGTTGATGTTGTTGTTTCTAATGTGGTTTCCTTATTTATTTTTCTTGCCTTATTGCACTGACTAGAACCTTCAGTTCAATGTTGCCTAGAGGTGGTGAGAATGGGTGTCTTTGCCTTAGTCTTTCACTGTTAAATTAAATATGATGTTAGTTTTTCATTAATTTACTTTATCAGGTTCACTCACATTTTCTTTAACTTGATCAATGTCATGTTCATAAAATGTCCTACTGGTTAAATATGTATTTGATTAGATTTTCTTTTTAGGGGGTGGGTGGGTGGGAGAAAGGAGCATCTTTTCATGTGCTTATCAGTCATTTGTCTATATTCTTTGGAGAGAAATGTCTATTCAAGTCTTTTGCCCATTTTTTAAATGGATTGTTTGCCTTTTTGTTGTTAAAATGTAGGAGTACTTCATATATTCTGAATTTTAAATCCCTGTCAGATATATTAAGATATTCTTTTAACTTTCCTTTTTAAAATTATGTTCCATATCTCAATTGATAGGTTTGGAAAAGTTTGGTAATTTGAACAAAATGATTATCTACTACATGATGATTACATATGTTACCTCATTATCTTTAGAAACATCGTTCCTGAAACTGATATTAATACAGATCTATACAATTTCTTATTCACAATCTTGAAATCCAAAATGCTCTGAAAACATTTTTTTTTTTTGTCATTTTGGTACAAATTCAGTTCAGAATAAATTTTTTTTTTTTTTATAATTGAAATAATTTATTTACCACTAGAGCACCACAGAAACAGACATACATCATGCCAAAATACAGCATCATCAGTCATCAAAATACAGAACAACTAGTCTTATAGTTCATTTTAAAAAACCATGCCAACCATAAAGCTGTACTGCTGCTTAATACAATTTGACCTGAACTGAAATGAGGTTAATTAAAGGTTTTCCTAATATATTATATTTTGCTATAGAAATATTAATGGATTTGGTGGCTGGGTGTTCCTCTAACCTGGTAGGGGTGCTGTATAATATTTGGTTTATGCTCCCATATTAACTCCTGGGTGGTGACCTGACTCCAATGACTGTTCTTTTCATGATAGCCTGTTGTCTTATGACATTTAACTTTATCATTCAGGCTTTAAAGTAAATGTGGATTCCATTAGAATCTATTACTGTCCTACTGGTGTCTGGTGTTTGTTGAAGAAACCTTCCCTGGACTTAAGGTATGGCTAAGATTGACTAGAGCTCCCCTTCCATTATTTTAGCAAAGCCCAAATATACCTCTTCCAAATTTTAGCAAATTTTTGCCATTGTTAGTGTCAACTGAATTATTTTATTTTATGGATATGTCACTGCTTGTGGATATATTTCCTCATTTCCAGCACTTTAATCCAGATGACCCTTTTTCTAGTGTTCACCTAAACTGCCCCTTCTCTATAGAAATTTTTTTTGGGGGCTGTGTATATAGATTTTGAAGAAGATCTGGGAAAAATAGAGGCAGACATGGAAGTGAGAGGACATTTATCTCTCATACATGATAGCAACTTTAACTTGACTATCCTTGTTTCTAAAAATCCCTGCTAATGTCCCTGCCCCTCACCATTTTTCTTGTTTCTCTTTTCCCTCCTCTGTTCCATGTCTTGTCCTCTCATTCAACTCTTTTTAGCCTTTACTTGCAAAATATAGGTTAGCCAAATCTTGCAAGATGCTCCCAAACAAAAGGGCCTTGTGTTTAACAGGACCACCTTACAAAGATGGTGATTATGCCATTTTCTCCATTCCATTACTCAGAGGTAAAATTCCCAGTCCCCATGTGCACATTTGCCTACTCACTTAGGTAGAGTTCAGGTTAGCTGAGTGGTCAGTGAGTTCCTCCTCTGCAAGGGGCATTGTGTTACATGTTTGTACAAAGGAAGGATGTATGGTTTCTTTATCTTTAAGGGGCTTTCATAAAGAACAGAAGGGTTTTACATATTGCATTTACAAACTATAATATTAATGGAACATACTATCCAATTATTTCGGCATCTTATAGCTTTGAATATCAGAGTAAGCTAGAATGTAATTTAATATGCATATATATTAATATATATGTTTATGGTAGAGATTTAAAAATATGTCACAGATAGTTTTACATTTGTGCATAGTTGAGATAACCTTTCTCAATTCCTGAAGCATTCTTTCTTTCTGTGGTGCAGTGGAGTCCACAATTACTTTTGTGGAGCTGCTCAGAGGTTTGTTTCCTGGCCAGGGAGGATCAAAGTGCTGGCCTGCAGGTTGTATTTCATTTTTCCGATTGGTAGGATGAAGTACAGTTGTTTTGATGTTAGGTTTGATGGATTTGTTTGCCACTGCATTCATTAGCTTCCCATCAAAAAACTGACAGGCTGTTAAATGAAACTTTGGTTTAGATTTTCAGCTTGACTGTTTGGAGACATTTGTGAAGATATTTTGTTTTTGTGTTGCAGCAGCCTCAAGCCTTGGTGATTGTCTCAAAGGGAAGAAAAGTTATTTACTGTACTGATTTCCTTGAGTAAAAAAAGAATCATTGTCTTGTGGACAGTCATATCTAGCCTACAGCATCAGAACCTGGGTATTTATTTTACAATGTGTAATACAGTGTGAGGGACTTACGTATGGTGGAATAAATCATATCTTCTTAGAAGAAAAGGTAATAGTTGGTGACAACAAAAAGATCTCTTATTTTGCATTAATTTTATTTTAAGTAATCGAGTAACATGATTTGTCAGAAACCTAAAAAATTGCAACACAGGTTTTGCAATTTTTGGGAATGCTCTCTTATAAACTTTGGGAGCATTACTTCTCTAATTTTAATGCATTCTGGCATTTGAATCTTTAAACATCTGAACAAGTTTAAAGTGAAGTGATAGAATTTTGAAATTGATTTTCCTTTAATCTAGGAGGGATTTCAATTGTTACAAGAGCTGTGATATGGGTTCGTTCTACTTTTCACACATTTTTTCATTCTATTTTATATTTCAATCTTTCTCTAAAATTAAATTTGGTTTTCCTTTAATCAGGTAACCTCCTTCCAAAAAATCTTTAATCTTGGTTTTCTTTATTAAAACAAGCAAGATTTACTTTAGTAGTGAATCTTTCTAGGTTTTATTTTAATATACTTTAGATTACAACCTGCTAATATAGTGACATTTTTCTATTCTTATGGCATGTAAAGGAAAGACAATGTATATTATTTTGCACATTACTTATTTAACACTTCTTGGCATTCTGATTTTAAGCATCTGGTACAGTATGAACTTCTTGAGCATAAGGATTTTATTCTATTTTTTTTTCTTTTTACCTCCACTTTCTGCTTTGTCTGTTTCTTGGCCCCTGCTGGTAGAATATAACGGTGTTCATGAGCACCTCTGCTGTGCCTTTTTCACAGAGTCAAAGGGAAAATTGTGGTAAGGACAATACCATGTAAAGAAAAGGAGGTATATGAAGGCATGCCCTCATATACTCTATTTGGGGAGTTAATATTTTTGCAGCTGGAAGAAGAATGAAGAGATGTGGAGAAAGTCCTCTAATGTGGGATTCAGAAAATCTGTGATTTTTGAAGTATAATATAAAACCAGTTGTTTAGTATATATATTGTCTGCAGGAGTGGTATTAGGCTGGAATCCTCAGAGCTGGGGATCCTAATTTCATATATTAGTAACTTAAATTTGTTGGGTTATTGTTGTTCATAGTCCACAATATGCCGGGCTTTGCTCAGAGCATATTACTCAGTATTCTAGATATGGAGTCTGGAGAAGAGGGGAGAAGTTGTGAGTGTGATAGTAAAATCCAGATAGGAGAGTAATGGGAAGAATAGGAGTGGTATTTGAGGGAGGCAGGCTGACCCAGCCCCTTGAGGGAGGAAGAGGAAGGATTTTGGGATAATCATCTGGGCTCTGGGCATCCCCCTGGAATTTATAGCAATGAGATGCCCTGGCTCCCCACAGTGTCTTGTCCTTTCCCACACAAGATTTCCTGCACTCCCCTCACTCCACCCCTGTTCCCTGCAGCAATCACTGAGCTGACAAATGGTGGTTTATCTACTAGAAGGTTGTTACCTTATACAAGAATCCTAAGGTAGGACAAGAAGAAAGAGAACAGCAAGAAAACTTGGCTCACCTACCTCTGTCTCTGAGGAAAATCTTTCTTAGAAGCCAACCTAAAACTTCCTTTTATATCCCATGGCCTACCATAGCTGTAAGGAAGGCTGGGAAAGTAAGTACCTAGCATTTTCGGCTGTTTGGTAGAGGGGCTGTGCGCGCAGGGAAGAAGGAGACAAGGATAGGCCATTGACAGAGTCTTCCATGCATTGTGCCTGTCATGCCTTATTTCATTCATTCGTTTACTCAAAAATATTTATTGAGTGCCTTTTATGTGTTGGGCTCTGTGTGGGGTTCTCTGCCTAGTGAAGCTTACGGTCTATGCCAGCAGTCCTTAACCCCATGGAGCTTTAAAAATATCAATGCCTGGTCCTACCCCAGACCAGTTAGATAAGAATCTTGGGGATGGGACACAAGTATTTGCATTTTCAAAATTTCCCTAGGTGATATCGGTGGAAACTTTGGATTGAGAACCCATGGTCTTTAGTGAATTCAAAAGGCCTTGTTGTTTAGGTTGAGGTCCTACAAAATCATATATTTTTTTCCTATTAAAATGAATTTTGAATTCCAAAACCTCAATTTATAATTGGATATATTCTGTAATTATTTGCAAATGTATCATTAATAGCTCATTTTCTAAGTGAAAATTAATAAATATTTTGGGTATATATAGTATAGAACTGGATCTTTCATAGATATCCTGTAAATTTATAATTTATTTTCAGGTCCTTAATTTATATCCTTCACTTCATTAGGATGATGGAGTGAAAGTAGATGGGAGCAAAGAAACAATTTTAGGGAGTTTTTTTTTTTGCTACCTCTGATTTGAGCAGAAATGGAGAGGTTCAAGATTAGGGACAATAAACTAGATTGTTGTTTAGATTATTCTAGGTGAGATCCTAATTTCATGGTTGTCCTAATGCTTTACAACATTCTCTTCTACCCCATTCTGCTCCTATCTCTTATTTTGAGATATCCCAGGAAATCTCTATCTAGTTTCAATTACCAAAACAAATCAAAACAAAACAAACAAAACAATGTGATGTATTTTAATTAAAAAAATTCATGTGGCCTTTAATATTTTTAGAGGGAGTGAGTGAGAGAGAGTGAAAAATAAATAAAATAGATGGAATAAATGTTAAAGATAAAGATAAGAGTATACATGTATGTTGCTATTTCTAGTTTTTCTTTTGTGTTTTTTTCATTATGCAAAAACTCCATAAAAATAAGGAGTAGGGAAACTCACTATTCTTATATAATGATGTAGTTATATGATAATGTATTTGGGTTATCAAAGCTGAATCTAAATTATCAAAGAGGTAGGTACTATCTCTAAAATATCTGGGGAAAAAAATGAAAATAACAACAACAACAAAAAAAGTGAAATATCTGGAAACAACTTTCTCCCACCCTATCGTTATTCCTGTCTAACATACTATGTATAATATTTTAATTTATTTGTTTATCTCCATTCTACTAGAACGAAACTTCTATCAAGAATAGGGTTTTTTTTTAAAAAAACCTTTTATTTACTATTGTGTTCTCTGTCTAGCACATAATAGATGCTCAAGCAATATTTTGTTTAATGGTTAAATGACTTGCCCAAGGCTACATAGTAAAAAGCATCTGAGCCCAGATTCAAACTCTAGAAATCTTTTGGCCTATCATTTCACTGTCATGGCCCCAACACCCAATTTAGAGAATGCTGTTTTACGTTTCAGATAACATTCACTGGCACACACACAAAATAATTATAAATGTGATATATAAGCAAATCAGTTTACTGCATTTAAAAGTTTTCTTTTAAGAACTTATAGCTTTCTTGTCTATTACTAAAATAAGCTTCACAACTTAACTCATCAATTCAGATGATGAAGGCTAAGATTTCTTAGCAAAAAAGGAAATGATAGATCTGAAGGTTTTAAGACAATGCTAGAGAAGAAAACATGAACCATTTGAATATAGTCAGTTCTATTTCTACAATCTACCTATAATCTGATTTTCCTTGGGAAAAATCACTTGGCTTTGCTGAGAATATAATGTTATGGCGGCCTTGTTCTTCCTTGATTTAAGAACCATGTTTAGAAATGTGCATACATGGGTTAAGAGCAGCATGGTAAGGGATAAAGAAGCCCCATTTGTAGCTGGATGGATTCAATTTGAATATGGGTACTGCTTGTTAGAGGCCTAACCTTCTTACTAGCAGTTTGATACCCTTGATAGCTTTATGATCTGGTTGCTGATGTTTGTGCTTTAATATACCTATCTCTAAGATTTATATGGTATTTTGATAAAATGTGGTAATTTGAATAAAAAGCCAGTTAAAGTAGGACTGTATGGCATAGTTAAACCTCATATGAAATATGAATATGGGTAATATTGCATATATGACTGTTTTTCTTTGCAGTTGAACAAATATATGTTAATATTACAAGTTGTTAATATCAGGCAAAAAAAAGAAACAAACCCCACACACCATTGTGCTAAGTGAAAGAAACGAGACACAAAGTACTACATATTATATGATTCCATTTATATAAAATGTAAATATAAATCAATTTGTAAAGATGGAATTAGATTAATTGTTATGTAGGGCTGGGGAAGGATAGTGGGATTGAGAGGTGACTGCTAAGGGGTGTGGAGTTTTTCTGTTTGGAGTAATGAAATTGTTCTAAAATTTTTTGTGGTGATGATTGCACAACACTGTGATTACACTAAAAGCCACTGATTGTACACTTTGGATAGATTGTATGGTATGTGAATATATCTCAATAAAACTTGAAAGAAAAAGAGTGCATGAGATAACCCATGGTCAATTTCTGTGTATTAATGTCCCCCTCACCCTTGAGATGGCTTCCTGAGATGGCTCCTTCACCTCTTTGCTTATTGTTTTTGCTCATTCTTTTTTTTTTTTTGCTTGATGTCTGCTCTTTGTTTGTCTTCTTTAGGAGGCACTGGGAACTGAACCCAGGACCTCCCGTGTGGGAGGTGGGTGCTCAACTGCCCAAGCCACATCCGCTCCCCTGTTTATTAGTGTTTTAACAGTTCCATACCTTTGTGTTTAGAAGAATCAGAGTGTTAGCCAGTTCAGAGCAAAAGGTGTCCCACATTAGGCAGACCCCCCCAAAACTGATAGAATATAGAATCCCAATGATTAGTTCCCTCCCTCTCTTTAGCCATGGTTATTATGTATAATTAAATACACTTATTTTCCTTACAAATTGTAGCTGGTAATATTTTTTGCTTCTTTCTAAAACCAGAAAGGCAAAACAAGAGTGTCTTCTGGACATGGTCTCTGGTCTGTGTTTCTCTCTCAAGCTGTATATGTAATTCATCTGAGCTTCATTTTCCATATGTATAAGAAAACCATTGAGTGGTACAAGTGCAAGGGTTTTTTCCAGACTCTAGGTTTAATTCTGCCTTCAACTTTTGCTGACTGTGTGATTGGGAGCAAGTACTTAACTGACCTAAGTCTTACTTTTTCCATCTGTAAAATGGAGATTATTTCTTTGGTATATTTCAGTTATGAAAAATAAATGAAATTAAATATGTAAGGAGCTTAGTAACTGTTATCACCTTGCAGAATTGTGGCGAGGGCTTGACAGATGCATGGTGGATTTGTATTGTATTTGCACTTAACCTTTCTTCTAGAATTCTAGTTTGTGCGATTGACCTGGGTACAAAGGTAAACCTGAGCTATATAAGGTCACCCAATTTCCTTTTCCAGTGATTATGGCTCAATGGGCCAATTCTGACCAAATGGAAAGGAGGAAAGGGTTGGTGTATATGAATAGGAAAATTCTAGATTGAGCTTAAAAGTGAGTAATGGGAAGCTGATCTCTCTTTTGAGAAGAGGTCAAGAAAGCAATGAACCTCACAACCTACAACCGTGGGTATCAGACTTGGGTTAAAGTCCATAGTCTGGCCACCAGAATAGAAAGGTGAAAAGGATCTGTTTAAAAATCAAAATTAACAGAATTTATTTTTCTTAGCTTTGTCATAAATACAAATGTTTATTGCTCTATCACCAAAGTACTTCCTTTCCTTTCTTAATAGAAGTTTATTGATGGCTACTTTGAGTGCAAGTAAACAAAAAAACCCAATCCAAACACATAGAGTGGTGCTAGAATTCTGGTCATGTGTAGCGTAGTGGTGTATCCTGGGGCAAGCAAGTTCTCTGCTGTGTGAGCTGAAGTGCTCCTACCTGTAGCAAGGGCTTTTGTGTTGGTGGTGAGGTCGGTGATCTGGGGAGCCATCTAGACCCATATTCCTTTCACTGAATACATTTATAAAAAAAAGATTTATTTATTTATTTCTCTTACCCCCACTCCCCCCTTCATTTTGTGCTTTCTGTCTGCTCTCTGTATGTTCTTTTGTGTCTGCTTGTCTCCTCTTTAGGCGGCACCGGGACCTGATCCTGGGACCTTCCAGAGTGGGAGAGAGATGCTTAATCTCTTGCGCCACCTCAGCTCCCTGGTCTGCTGCATCTCTTATTGTTTCTCCTCTGTGTCTCTTTTTGTTGCATCATCTTGTTGCGCCAGCTGTCTGTGCGGGCCAGCACTCCGTGTGGCCCCAGCACTCCTGCGCGGGCCAGCTCACCACGCAGTCCAGCTTGCCTTTCACCAGGAGGCCCCCGGAATCGAACCCTGGGCTTCCTTTATGGTAGACCGGAGCCCATTTGCTTGAGCCACATCCGTTTCCCTGAATACATTTTTAAAAACTGATTCATCATGGGTCTTTTCCAAATCGAGGAACTCCCTGAAAACTAATTTCAGAAGATTGGCCTTGAACTGGGAAGCAGTGGCTGTGAGGCTAGTATTTGCAGAATTAGAGCTAACAGCAGGTTGGGCAGATTTCTACTGATTTCTCACATCCACTCAGTTTTACTTCTTGCCAAAATTAGGGCAGTATGAAAAAAGTGACATTAACTAACAGTGCTTGAGGTTCTATGGGACAGATTGCTGAAAGGAGAAATTTGAAGTTGTTGTTTATGTCTTCAAAAAACATGCTGCAGCTTTTGTGCCCTATGTTGAATTTGAAAGATCATGTTTTATAAACCCTTAGAAAGAAAGCTATCATGAGTGTTACAGATTACTGTTAAGTTTGATTATAGTCCACACTTGTGTTTTATGTACTCCTGGTTTTATTGAATTAAAACAAACAAAAGCAGCTAGATAACTAATTTTCTTATTTTTCATAAAAAGTATTTTTTGAAATGAATAAACAAGGACTAATGACAGTTTTCAGTGGTTTTTGGCAGAGTATCCCCGGCTCTCAGGAATGTGTATTTAGAATTCTCTTTGAATTTATACAGATTGGGCTGTTCTAATGATTATTGATATAGCATAAACTTGATTCTTTGCAGGTAAATAAGAGTAAAAAATGTTCATAATTCAGTGGTATTCAAAGTAATAATGAACAATTTTTTTTCTTATATTAGCAAAGATGAAAGGAAAATTCTCTTTGCTCCAGGGAAGGTAGTTGGTAGAGTAGGCACTCTGTTCTGTTGGTGGGAGCGTAATTGGCATACACAGCCTGAAAAGCAGTTAGGCAGTGTGCATCAACAACAGTAAACCTCTCCATACCTTTCAGCTCATTTTTTACACACCTAGGAAAGAATCAGAAATGTAGCCAGAAGTTTATTTACAAAGATGGTGGCTGTAGTGCTACTTCTTTTATTTCATTTTTTCTTGTGCAGTGCTACTTTTAGCAGCAAAAATCAAATTATAACTGTTATAATTTGTTATATCAACTAATATGGGAATGGTTGAGTAATTTTCATTGAAATTAAAATTAAAATTTCATCCTTTTAATTTTCCAGAAAATTATTTAAAAGGGAATAAATATGGCTCCTAATATTACTACCCAAATACCCATCATGGAAATTTATTAAAAATAAAGGAAAAAATAATTACCTGGCTATGATTAAAAAAAAAAAAAAAAATTAAAGAGAACAGAAAAATTTGATAGCCTTTCCAATCCCTTACTTAAAGTTCCTTGTATATTCCTTCAGAAAATGTCAGCATAAATATACTAAGCTTTAAAAAAATCTTCACACAGTTGATTAATATTGGACACATTGTTTTGCATGCTGGTTATTATTTTTATATTGTATCTTTCATTTATGACAAGAAAAAGTTTTAGGTTATAGATATTAGAAAAATCTTCTAGAATATCCCAGTAAAGTATGACAGGTGGTTTCCAGTGGATTTTTTTCTGTTGGGCTACACAGAAACACAATAGTGCATAAGAGTTCACTGCACAGATCTTGTTAACAAATGAGAACTTTGAAAATGAATGTGTTAGTTCATTGCTCTATTTTCCTTTCCTTGGTGTAGAACAGATGGTGAGGTGGACCTGGTGCCTTCACACATTCCAGTCCTGTCTTTGTTGATGGGGCTGCTTGCCCCTGCCACCTCAGCTTATTCCACCATACTGGAAGTTAGTTATATTGCCACGTATTTCCTGTTTTACTCTCTGGCAGCATTTGTTACTATGTCCTCATATTTTGTAGGATTGGATTGTTCAAATAAATGTTAATAAATTCCTTTAGAAATGCTTTTCTCTAGTCTCTGGATTATCCTACTGTATTTTTCATGACAGGAAAAAGTAACTTAATGACATTAGTCAATAGTTCCATGATATTGGGAAATCCAAGTAGAAATGCCACAAAGGAAAAGACAACCCAGCCTGATCTTTGAGCATAACATAAACAAAAACAAAATAAGAAACAAAATACCAGCTGCAATAACCATAATGGATGCTATAGATTTCTAACATGTACATGGAGAAAGAAAGTCAAGAAATTATTGCCCATTGTTTGCAAGAGAGCAGATAATGCTTACAATACCCTTTTAGTTTGTCTTACTTAAAATCAAATAACCATGAGTCAGGATTCCATTCCTTTTTAATGCTGAGTCATATTCCATTGTATGTATGTATGTATATATATATACCACCTTTTGTTTGTAGTTCTGATTTATGTGACAACATGGATGAACCTTGAAGTCATCATGTTGAGTGAAATAAATCAGAGACAAAAGGACAAATATTGTATGATCTCACTGATATGAAATGATTCATATGATACATTTTCTATTGATTTCATTATAAGATGGCACTTTTTTGTCTTTTTGTTTATTTTCTCCATTTACCTTCTGGAACTGATTGATGTGATAGCAGTTAGAGTCATATTTATTTTTTAGAATTTATAATTAATAATCTGAAATAAATAGTGCTTCTTATTTATGGAAACTCTACAGGATAAAGTCAACCAGACACCACTGCAGTAGGAATTGTCTTCCTTGGGTTTTATGGTATCCAGCTCCTTAGAGCATCTTATTTCAAATTCTTAGTGGGGTTTTATGGACTATGTAGCTCTCATTGCACAGAGTTTGCCTTTGAAGCAGAAGGGCTGGAGCCTCTAATAAGTGCCTACCAAATATCTTAGTTGGATGTTTAGTTTAATTCAACATTTATTGTGATAGACTTTTGGGAGAAGGCATTGGTTCTTGGGAAGCATGTGTTCTAGTGATCCCAGATACTGTGGGACCAGAGAGAGTTATTTTGATGAGAGCTTGGACCCACTTTGCGAAGCCAGGCCATTTGTTATAGTTGCGGATCTTTCTATTTGTGTTGTCTCTCTGTATGTCTTTTTGTCTGTCTTTTCCTTGAATCTCTGCCTCTTCCTAATGGGTATTGGTTTTCCCATTCTTATTGCTCATTGTGGACAATTTAAACATAAGGGAAGGGCAAGGGAGAAAGTAAAAACCCTTCTGTTCTCACCACGCAGAGATAAGCATCATCTCTATAAGTATATTCTTTTAAAAATTAGGATATTATGAAATATATATTTTAGTTTGCTTATTTTCTTAAATTGTTTTTGATTATTTTCTCATGCCATTATAAAGTCCCTAAAAAATATTGTTTGATATAGCTGAATAGTATTTCATTCTATGAATGTAAGGCAAATTAACCATTCTCTTATGGAGTTTGATTGTTTACAGAATTTCAGTATTTTATAAATTATACTTCAGCAAAGAACCTTATGCATAAATTACCATCCAACTTTCTTGTTCCTTAAGGCATGATAAGATCTTAAAAGGGTAGTTATTGAATCAAATAGTATTGGATACATATTGTCAGATTGTTTCTTATACAAAGTCACATGAAAATGATTTTTTGTCAACATTGTGGTTATTAAAATAATTTTCCTAATTTTTAAGAAAAATTTATAAACTTATTTTAGTTTCACTTTTAAAATTGCTAGGGAGGACATTTGAACAACTTTAATAGCCTGTTTTACTTGATATTTTAGTATTTAAAATATTATTTTGAATATTGTTATAAATTAAGGTTATGAAACTTTGGCCCTCGTGTCTATAAACATTTTTCCCAGTTTATTGTTTGCTATTTAATTGTGTTGGAGTATTTTTGTAGTTTTGTTTACAGAAGTTGCTGTTTGCTTATGGCTCCAGGATTGAGCCTATGTTCTGTTTTCTTCCTAGCTGCTTCTGTGCAATCATCTGGACTTAATTTCTTCCAAATACTGACTGTGGAATGAGCATGTCTTTCCCAATTCCCTGCTCTCTTCTTGTTCTTGTAATAAATGTAGATGTCTTTTTTTGTGTTGAGACTTAGAATGCTAGTAACTGTAAGGAACCAGGGTATTGAAAGTCACATACTTTATGGAAGTCACAGAGCTTCCAGGTAGGATAATGCCCTATTTGTATCACAGGATTTTCTCCCCTGTGACTCCATTAAAGGAGGTCTTTGCTGTCTCCAGGCTCTCAACCTGCCTTATAGCCCCATTGCCCACTTTTCACTTCTCATGCTTCATTTTGGCTTGACCGTTTTCTGTTCTTAAACAGGGTTACATTGTATAGGCTATTGATTCCCATATGGAAAGACCTATTGAGAAAGCATGTCAAAATTCTAGCCATCCTTCGTATTTCAACACAGAATCCCATCTCTACCATGAATTCCTTCTTGGGATTCTGTATCTTTCTTGGGACATCTATATTCTATTAATTTTGCCCTTGCCCACTTCAGTTCACTGGTCTTGCCTGTGTTAAATGTATACTTTTTATAAAACTCTTTGTTATAGAGCAGGAAATGGATAATGATATCACAGTAATCCAAGGCATCATGAGAAAATGTTCCTCTGCCCATGATTCAGCATACAATGGCAATGAAACAACTCATCCCAAACACAGTCGTCTTGACTTGAGAATAAAGCTGCATGTGCAAAGGGTAGAGCGACTACAATTTTGGGAAAATAGGACACAGTGGGAAATGGGTATTGAAACAGAAAGGGAAAACATAAGTATAGATTAAATATTCATTCAGGCATTAAGCTGTACATTTAAAAGAGGATGATAGACTCTTTGTGACTGGACAATTTGCATGGGGAGAAAGATGTATATTAGAGATCAATTCTAGTTTGCATATGATTTTTCAAATACGTATGTGGAGATGTACAGACAGCAGAGTATATGCTTCAGTAAATTTAATAGGAAGGAGCCTGATGACAGCTTGAGTGTTTATGACTATGCTTTTCATTAATAATGCTTCAGAGTAAATTTATAGCTAAGTGAAAAGAGGACAAAACTAGCCCATTTTATGCCATTGATATGTTTAAGTCCATAGCAGAACTAATGACTGGAACTGTATGTATTACTGAACAAAGATGGCAAGTTTGAACTTTAAGGGAATGTGCTATTTATAGAGTTGTTTGTATTTTCAGCTTGGGATTTCATCTGTGATATAAAATAAGACCCATATAATGAGGGCAGATCAATTGGATGCTGTATGATTTAAGAGTGTAGCATTCTTAAGGTCACATACTCACTATTTTTATGTGCTTTGGGTAGTTCTTTTATGTAAGGTGGGTATTTTTAAATTAAAAAAAAAAAAAAAAAAGCATATCAATACTGAGGTAACTTTTCCCACAAATATATGATACTTCATTTCCCACTATATAGGTACAGCTTTTTTTTTTTTTTTAAAGTCTTTGGCATTTGCTTCTGATATTAACAGTTATGATTTTGCTCTATTGAGTCACTGAAAAATGTTTGGCAATACATATTTTTTAAAGTTAATTGTATATAATTGTAGACTCGAGCTTTAAAATGAACATGTGTCTAAATGTTAGCATGGCAAAAACTAATATACATATTTATATATGTTATATGTGTAATATATATATTTCATGGAGCAATATCAGGTTTATGATATGGCTCAAAGATTCCAAAAACTATTCTTGTGACCAGGATATTTATAGCATTGTCTCTCTCTCCCCCCCCCACTATTGTGAAAATATGGTTATAAGCAGTAGAAAAATGACTAAATAGATTTTTAGAACCTCTCTCCTATGCCCCTATTATAAACAGAAAAATAAATCTATATGTATTGATATGGGAAAGATCTCCAAAATATATTAGTAAAAACCAAAAAGTTTATGCTGTTAAAATGTAAATGAGTAGGGGAACTGGTGTAGCTCAGTGGTTGAGTGTACGAGGACCTGGGTTCAATACCCGGGACCTCCTGAAAAAAAAAAAAAGTAAATGGGTAGAGAAAGAAATGGAAGGATATACGTGGTTAATTATATGGTGGTCTGTGGCTGTTGGAATGAATTTAAAGTGTGTAAAGGGGGGGCTTTCACTTTTTCCACAGTCTACTTCTGTCTTGGAATTTTTTAATAAGCTGTGTTTATGTATTTTTTTTTAATGCTATTTGGACAACATCTAATAATATAATTGTTTTAGTTTTTCATAGTATCTGGTTAGGTGTAGAACTCTGAACTGATGTCTAAATGTGTTTAATAGACACATAGTAAAAATGCTCTGAAATCTTTCTGCTGGATATTTAGCTTGTAATAAAAATTTCATAATGGGGAGGAGGATGCTATAAATATAAGTATAGCATTTATATGTGCTGTAGTACTTTATGAGCATTTAAAATTCTTACTGTATAGTTCTTAATTGATCTGGCAACTTTTTCCATTGATTCCAAACTGGAAAAAAAAACAATTTTGAGACCAAAAAAAAAAAGAAGATATTATTACCATGTATTCTTACTTAAAATATAGTGTCTTTTACTTGTGAAGTGAAAAAGCCTGAAATTGCCTAGTGGGTTTTGCTAAGACATGGAGGATATGTTTATCATGCTATGTAAACATATCATTATTAGACTCTGAAAATTGTATCATAGACTAACCATTCACCAGTAGAGGGCAATTTAACTTCATATTTAATTTAATTTAAATTTTTTTGGAAAAGTCATTTGGAAAAAAGGGTTTCCCTCATAATATTTGCCCCAATCTCACGTATATTTTAGTCCTAGAAGATATATATTGATTATAAATTTGTGTTTTGTTTTATGTGGAAGATGATAAAAATGTACATAATTAATTAAAAAAATTTTTTTTAAAAACTTTATTTGAAATTCAAAAAGCAAAATAACAGACAAAAGGCAACTCAAGTTATGGAAGCCTTACACCAAAGAAGTTCTATCTAGGCACTTTATCTCATCTAATCCCCCAAACAAACAATTGTTTCTCTAATGTTCAGAAAGATACACAGATGAACACAGGATAGTTAAATGTCTTAATAAAGGTCTGTTGTAAGGGATATTTAGAGTATTCTTTATATTCTCTGTAGATGAGTGGTATCTTACATGAAGTTTTCCTTGTATGCAGGGGAGGTGTATGCATTTAATGTAAAATATAAAATTCAAGTGGTTTCTATTGTGAAATGAAGTTGTAACTGGTTCCTAAATTTATTGCAAGCTGTTCTTGGGCTTGATCCCTAAATGCTGTGTTGGGCAGCTGCTGTGCAAAAGGAGTACATACTCACACACAGTTAGCACCAGGTGGTGTAAAAATAAAATAAAATTTATTAGGATGAAACAAGCTGATTAGTAACGGTGCAAACCTCCACCCCCTGCTTTCATTCTATCTTGGAGAGGTAAACCTGAGTGAGGCATAGAAACACTCGTGGGAAAGGGCTTCAAAGGAAGGATCTGCCTCTGGCCTGTCATGGTTCACTTATTTACAGGGGAATGGGGACAGAAAACATCTATGTTGATCAGGTACCACATAGCTTCCTGGTTCAGGAAGTTGCTCTTGGTAGAGTGAGAGCTTCTACCAAAAGTCCAGGGGCAGATGGTTCTCCCTAGCTAACTCACACATTCAAAGTCAGCTCTTTGCTAAGCTACTGAAAAAGGGAGAAAGGAGTCTAGTTGGGGGCATTAAGTAAAATTTAGTGGTAGAGAGAGGATGTTTTTCATTTAGCCTCCCTGGGTTTGAATCTTGGCTTTGTCATTTACAGTTAATGTCATCTTGGGCAAATTTTCTCATCTTTAAAATTAGGATAATAGTAATACCACACTATAGGATAATTATGAGGATTAAAATAAGATAATTAATACAAATTACTGGATTGTGACTAACACATGGCATTTAATAAACATTTGTCTCTGTATCCCATACTTAACCAAGTATAATAAGCATACTTCCATGAGGTATTGCAATCTATTAAACCTTTAAAAGCAATTTGGAATTCCCCTTCTCTCATCTTGTGCTTTGGCAGTGACCCTGAGAACATTCTTGGATTCTTGTATACCAGATCGGCCCTAGGAATTAATTGTAGACCCATGCTTGTTGTTTGGTGATTATACCTGTGGCGATGCAGCTTGCATGGGCTATGTGTTATCAGGAAGGGGCAGCTGTCAGTTAAACACATATCAGCCACCTTCAGAAAATAAAGTTTTGTTAATTGTCTTTTAAAATAAATTATGTGGAGGTACCCAGCTTGGGGATGTGTTCTTATCTTCTGGGCTCAAATAGGATTTCAGATTGGTCAAAATATTTATTCTTTGTTTTTCATCTGGGCTGTGTGTGGAATACATTAAAGTACTATAGTTCTGGAGTAAATTTTTATTGTGTCAGTCACACTTCAGAGACAGAAGATATACCTCTGGGAAAAATATTCAAATGCCAACTGTTTGGTATCTTATTGATTCTTTTCTTGTAAAAATAAAGTAAGAAGAACATGAAGCAATTTGAAAATGTAGAAACTTATTTTTGAATTATTTGTAAGTAACAAATACAATTCTTTTTTAAGATTTATTTATTTTATCCATTTTAAACCCCCCCTTCGCCATTTGCTGCTTTGTGTTCATTCGCTGGGCAATTCTCCGTGTCTGTTTCCTGCCACCTCTTCTCATCTTCCTCTTCCAGTCTTCACCAGGATTCAATTCTGGAGACCTCTGATGTAGGAGAGAGGTATTCTGCTGCCTGTGCCACCTCAGCTCCTGGCTTCTGAAGCTTTCGGAGCATCTCGTCTTGTCTCTCCCCTGTTACGTCATCATCCTGCTGCATGGCTCCCGGGGCCCGACGGCTCAGTGGCACACAGAGCCTGACAGCCCATGCGCCTTCTATATATATATTTTTTTTTTTTTTTATTTTACCGGGAGGTCCCCGGGATCGAACCCAGGTCCCTCCATATGGTAGACGGATGCCCAACCGTTTGAGCCACATCCGCCCCCAGTGCAATTCTTTAATCAACTGGATGTGAACAAGCAACAAAGAAGGTTTTGCTTTCCTTGTGCATAGAAGGATGTCCTTGATTCTCCTACTGTGACTAAGAGAGTAGATGTAGTCATGCAGGTGGGATGGAGAGGACAGAGTTTTCCAGAGTTTCAGCTTTTATCCCCTCTCACTGTGAAACTAAAAGGTTTGTGTGTACAACAAGTTTCTTTAGTGCTATAGATTGTTAATATGGGCATTGTTATGACCATCTGATCCTGCACGTCCAGTGGCATTGATGTGTGTTGGGGATAGAAATTTAATTTTATAAACCCAAGCTATTCAGAAACAGCCTTGAAAAATCAACAGAGTTCTAGATGGATCTTTTCCACTTTTAAAAGCTTTCTTCTGTTAAATGCTGTGTCCAAAATGATAGAATGCTCTTCAGTTCTTATCTACATAAAAAAGTAAATAATTAAAACAAAAGTAAGTTTCCATTTATGTTTAAATAGAGTCTTTGTAAAACATTTAATGAAACATGTAGCTAAATAAATACACTACTAATATAAAACCTTTGTAGTTTGATAGAAGGAAAATACATACATACAAATACACATACATACATACACAACTTTAGATTTCCGCCTTACATCAAAACAAAATTCTATTTGGCTTAAATATTTAATATTAAACATAATAGTAGAAAACACCAGGGAATATTTATCTCATTCTCAAGTGGAGAAGGTTCTCCCAAGCAGGACATTGCAGGTAGATACCATGAAGGGAAGTTTGATTTGAAGTATATTTTAAAATTTTGCAAACGAAATAAAAAGGCATTCTATTTCTATTACATGAGAACTAGTAGATTAATATCCTTAATAAAGTTGTGATGGTTAGGCTAATGTGTCAACTTGGTGAGGTAATTGTGCCCAATTGTTTGGTTGAGCAAGCACTGGGCTAATTGTAATACAAGGTAATTTATGGACTTCAGTCATCAGTGTGTTCACTGCCTAGATGGCTAATTATATATACAATCAACCAGGGAGATTGCCATCAGCAGTGAGTGATGTTTTAGCCGATCAATCAAATCCTTAAAAGGGGAAGTGATTTCAGCATTCAGAGAGAATTTTCCAGCTCATCTTTGGATAGCCAGTGTCTCCTGGGAACTCATGAAGGACCTTCATCAGAGCCCCTGGTTTGCAGCCTGCCTGTGGAATATGGACTTGTGCTTCCACACGGTCATGTGAGAGAATTTTATAAAATCTCATACTATTTACAGTTCTCTCCTGTTAATACTGTTTCCCTAGAGAACTCTGACTAATACAAAGGTCCATCTCCAATGAGATATGAATACCCAAAAAGAATATGTTTGTGGGAGGAACTAATTCCTAAATGCTACTTAATAGCAAATTAATGACAAATAAAATATATTTAGGCAAAATTTTTTTTTTTTTTTTTTTTTTTAAGATTTTATTTATTTATTCATTTATCCCCCCCTTGCTGCTTGTGCTTGCTGGGTCAGCTAACCACGCCGTGCGGGCAGGCGCGCCCTCACCAGGAGGCCCCGGGAACCGAACCCGGGGCCTCCCATATGGTAAACGGGAGCCCCACTGATTGAGCCACAGCCGCTTCCCGGCAAATATTGATATATTTTGGAGCGCCATGTAAAATTTACATGAATACTTAAACCTGTATCTTTTAAGGAAATTTGATACATCTGGTGTACTGCTTCGTTTTTACCTCTAGATAACATGAGGGTATGAGTTTACTCTTCTTTTCCACCAGGGGTACTATAATCTCAAGTTTGAAAAGAAGCACTACTTCAATATATAAAGGACCTCATTTAATGAATAACAATTCATTATAATGAATCATTAATTCATTAATAATTACCATGGCTAAAATTCACTGAGTGCTTGCATTGTGTCAAGCATAAAACTTTGCATACATTGACTCATTTAATTTTTTACAACTGTCCTATAAGATTGATGTTATTGTCCCCATTTTATAGAGGCAAAGAGTAAAGCACAGAGAGGAACAAATGAGGGTCATTCAACATTGAAAGTAGAAAAAATGGGCAAAGGACAGACAGTTCACCAAAGAAGAAATGTAAACAATAGTAAGTTTACAACATGAATTTAATCTTGTGAATAGTCATAGAAATGCAAAAAGGTGAGTGCTATTGCTCACTTCCCAGGTTGGCAAAGAAGACAAATGAAAATCTCCAGTGTTGTTACTGACTGTACAAATTATTACAACCCTAGTCTATTGATGAAAGGTTTTTCAAATGGAGGTAATAGGACAAGAGCAATAGATGAGAAAAATTCTCAAGATTAAGAATCTGATAGTTCAGCATTTGCATAATTTTCTGTTTTTGAAGCTTTACGTTGGTTATTTTTTTCAGCTTTAAATAGTGTAAATATCAACAATCCCTGAGTGATTATAACTGTGTCTCATATTTATAATGATGACTGAATTGTTAAGTTAAATTAATTGTAAGTTCAAGATTTTCATAGTTGCATTTCCTCATTAAGAAAGTAAGCAAGTATAATTGGGAATTTCAGAAATAATAGTTCTTTTGTACTCTCCTCTACTCTTTTCTTATTCTGAAGATTAAGTGAGAAAATCTGCACATAGTGCTTGGCATTCCTAGCTGTGTTCCCATGTGAGCTGTTTTTCTCTAGGACAAGGATCGAGTCTCTGGTGATTGCTACAGTCTGCACAGTCCTGGTGCACAAATTACCCTGATTCTCACAGAATGAATGAATAAAAATATCTCAGCCAAACATGGATAAAAAATGAAATACTTTTTTTGTGTGTGAAATTTTTATTTTGAAATACCTTCAAACTTACTGAACAGTTAAAAAACTAACACAAACACCACACAGGCAACTCACATGTACCCCTGTCCTCCCAGATATGCAGATCCACTACATTTTACCACATTTGCCCTCCCTCCCTCCCTCCCTCCCTTTTCGTCTATCAGTTACTCTTATTTTTTGAACCCTTGATATAGATTGTATACATCATGTTTCTTGAACACTTAATACTGCCATGTACATTTCCTAAGAACATGGATATTGACTTATGTAACCACCTTAGGTGCAGTTATCAAGTTTAAGAAATTTAACATTGATTAAGAGCTTACAGTCTATATTCCAATGTTTACATATGTTCCAATAATGTCCTCTTGAGCCTTTATTCCTCCCTTTTTAGGTCTTATCTAGGATCACATATTGCATTTAATTGTCATTGTCTTTTTAGTTGCTCTTCTTTTTTTTAACTTGTGGAAGTATGTATACAACATAAAATTCCCTATCTCAACAACTCCAAGCATGCATTTCTGCGTGATTAATCACATTCACAATGTGTGGTACCATCATCACCTTCCATTTCTAAAACGTCCGTACACCCATTATGCATTAATTCCCCATTCCTTTTGCCCCTACCCTACCCTGTGCAATTTGTGTGCTAATTTCTGTCTCTTTGAGCTTGATTATTTTTTTTTTTTTTTGCCATCTCTATCTTCAGTCTGCTGTTGAATCCCTTTAGGGAATTTTAAGTTTCTGTTACTGTGGTCTTTAGCTCTATTTGGTTCCTTTTTGTAATTTCCATCATGTCATTGATATTGTCTTTATATGCATCTGTCGTTTTCCTGGTTTCCTTTATTTCTTTAAACATGTTTTTCTTTAGCTTTTGAGATTTAGGACTATTTTTTAAAAGTCTTTCTCTGGAATGTGCCAAGTCTGATTCCCCTGATTGATGGTTTTGTAATGTTTAATCTCCTTTGCCCAGGCCACTCTGTTTCTTTGTATATTTTGTAATCTTTTATTGAAACCTGGGCATTTTGATATGTTTAATGATATATTGTCACTGGAATTTAGACTCTAGGTCTGTTCTGTAAGCTTGTGTACAGCTAGCTGTCTTTGAATGCTAAGCACTAACAACAACAAAACACAAAAACCAAAAAAAAAGGAGGAAAATAGAAAGCAACTTTCCTAATCTTTATAGATTGATCTGTGCAAGTGGTCTCCTTCAGTGCTTATCCATACAGTGAGTTTGGATAATAGCTTGAGGTCAAGCATAGCAGCCATCCTCATCTTTTCTGTGCATATGTCTTGTCTTGGGCGTCTAAGTGTGGCCCCAGTGATTCTCCCATTTACACAGATGTGAATGCCCCCATTCCCTAGGAAAGTTTCCTCACAGACCCAGGCACTGCACTGTATGTCCTATAGCTGGCAATCCTTTGTTCTTGCCAGCCACAATTTGATCTCCCACAGCATTCTGTAGGAAAGTTCTGAAGGCTACCTTCTATATACAGGGCAAGGTCTGAGATGGTGAGCATCTTCCTCCAGTCTCTCAGGCTGCCAATGGACAGATTGGGCCAGATTTCATACTATGTGTCTGAGGATTACGCTGCTCTCTCTGGAATCTGGACCAGGGGATCTATACTAGGAGTGTGGTATGGCTCTGCATGCAGCTGGTGAGGGGATAGGAGAGGGGCTAGCCAGGCACCAGGAGATCCTACTGCGTTTAAGTTGCCTCTTAATTGGTTCAGTGCTTACCCTGTTACTGCAGTCCTTTAGCTTTGGGAAAGAGGTTTCTGTTAGTTCTTGTTGGTTGTTCAAATGACATAGCCTTGCACTACCATCACACACACACTGCCATCTTTTTATACATATATTTTAACGTGTGTGAATGGAGTAAATTCTAAGTACAGAAAACCCATATACAAAATTGTTTATTTTTCTACCTGAAAGGTAGTATAGCCTTTCAGGAGCGTTTTTTAAAAACAAATCAATTTCATTGATACATATTAATAAAGCATACAATTCATCCAAAGTATACAATCAGTGGTATTTGGTATAATCACATAGTTGTGTATTCATCACCTCAATCATCATTAGAGCATTTTTGTTATTTCAATAATAATAATAAACAGAAAAATAAATTAACAAGAAAATTCTTCACCCCTTAATCTCTCTATGCTTCCCCTGATGTACATAGCTGCCCTTTCTGGCTATTCTTGCATAATTATTTATTTATTAAGCAGTTTTATTGAGATATATTAATATACTATATGATCTACCCAAAGTGTATATTCAGCGGCTTTTACTATAATCACAATGTTGTGCGTTCATCACCACAAAAATTTTTAGAACAATTTCATTACTCCAAAAAGAACTCCAAACCCCTTAGCAGTCCTTCCCCAGCCCTACATAACCACTAATCTAACTTCATCTTTATAAATTGATTTATATTTGCATTTTATTTAAATGGAATCATACAATATATAGTACTTTGTATCTGATTTCTTTCACTTAGCATAATGTTTTTTTTGTCTGATATTAACATCTTGTAGTATTAACATAAATTTGTTCAATTTCAAAGAAAAAGTTTTATATATACAATTTTATCCATATTCATATTTCACATGCAGTTTTACTATGTTATACGGTTCCATGTTACATTTTTCTATCTTTGCTGTTAATAATATACATGACCTTAGACTTTCCCTTTAAACCCCTTTCATACCCACATAATAGTACTGCTAGTTCCCGACATTATGCTGAGCTTTCACCTTTTCTATTTATTTCCATAGATTAACACAAGTCCTTTTTACCAATTCTGCATAAGTTAACCCTTATCTTTCCATTCTCTAACCTCATTCTATTTTCTAGTGATCCATATTCAAAATATTAACTCCATGAGATTACACAATATATTTAGTTCATATTAGCGCAGTCATACAGTATTTGTCTATTTGTGTCTGGCTTGCTTCACTGAACATAATGTCCTCCAGGTTCTTCCATGTTGTCATATGCCTTATAACTTCATTTCTTCCTACAGCTGCATAATACTCCATTGTGTGTATACACCACAATTTGTTTATCCATTCATTGCTTGATGGATACCTGGGTTGTTTCCATCTTTAGGCAATCGTGAATAATGCCACTATGAATATCAATGTGCACTACTCTCAGATCTTTTGGGTATATACCTAGTATGTTATTGCCAGGTCACGTGGCAAATCTATATTCAACTTCCTTAGGAACTGCCAAACAGTCCTCCAAAGTGGCTGTACTAGTCTACATTCCCATCAAGAGTGAATCTCTCCGCATCCTCTCCATCACTTACTTGTAGTTCTGTCTTTTTGATACTGGCCATTCTAATAGGTGTGAAATGATACCTCACTTTAGTTTTGAGTTGTGTTTCTCTAATTGCTAGTGATGTTGAACATTTTTTCCTGTGGTGTTTTTTTTTTTTTTTTTTTTTCCATTTGTATTTCTTTGGACAAATATCTATTAAAATAGCGTGTGTTGAATTAGAGAATTCTATATTCACAGCTTCATGTGTTAACTAATTTTTGTTTTGCTGTGGTCCAAACATATTTCTGATTAGATGTGCAGATTGTTTCTTTCCCCAATAACTGTATTTTAATGAAGATAGCATGTATTAATGATTTTGAACCAATATATGCTGTCAGAGATATGTTTGTGTATTCCCTATGAGTTATGATATTTTTCTTTTTTTCATTAAAAATTTATTGAAGTATGTAATTCATAAATGAACATATATAAACAATAAGTGCATAGTAAAAGCTGTGAAGTTAGGAAAAAAACATGCATAACATCATACAGGGACCCCATTCATCACCCCATAAGCAATATCTTGCATTGTTGTGAAACACTTGTAACAAATTTGAAAGAGCATCATCAAGGTATTACCTACTAACTTTCTGTTTTCTTTTTTTTTTACTAGTCTTGATAAAGAAATAAAAAAAGAATACATTTTCTCACTAACGCTTAAACTATTTATATTTCAAGAATTGTGCTATTCTATCCTTGCATTTTTTCCCCATATGGTACCTTTTCTGTATCATTGTAACTTGGTAGAACACACAAAAATTAAAAAGCAAGTGAATAAAATATTGGCCCTATTCTCCCCTCTAAAATCAAATGGAAAGTAAAGATTATGAAATGCTTGGGACACAGCCCTAGTTCAGTAATTGATAATTTCTTATTCTATGTTTTCACTAAACAAGTAAATAAAACACCAACCAGAGAAAGTGTTACCAGATTTTGCCTAGGTTCTTGACTATGCTGCAAAATATGCATTTCAAGAGCATGTCGGGTTAGTTAGGCCAGTAACTTATTAAGGAATGGTGAGAAGAGAAATGGGAGAAAATAACAGATCATAGGTCCCAGGTAGAAAGGAAGGGATGAAGAGTGATAAAGGGGGCTGTCTTATAGAATACAATTTCCCATTATAGATTATAAATCCCCAGGTTTACTTACGCATTGATCCAGGCAGGGGTGAAGAAGGCCAGAATAGGAGGTTTTTGTTTTTGCACTTACTTTTTAAACCATTAATTATTCCGCCCCTTTGCTAATGATACGGGAAAAGTCCCAGCTGTTTGCTGTTTTGATTACCCTACCCATCAATCCCCCGGGAGGACCCAACAATAAGGCCCCTGGAGAATATCCGGGGCTTCTGGCTTCCAGAGGAAATTGCAAATGGGATTTCTTGTGAGGGTCTTGCAGCAGCCTTCTTGGGGTTCCTGAAGAACATGTGTTCAATGGCGGTGGTTTTTCTGCCAGGTTCCAGACCTGTCTACTGATTCCCTTTGTAGCCTGCTTCAAAAACAAATGTTTAGATTTTTCCCCAGATAATATAACTTGATTGTACTCTTTTAAAATAAGTTTACCCAGGTATATAAAATGTAAAATTAAAATTATTGCATAACAATGTTACGATTTACATACAAACAAGTTAGTTTAAACTTCTTTTTAAAAAACGTTCTTGAAACATAAGCTGAAACAAGTTTGACCTAACATAACATTTATGGATGCTAATCATTGGAGTAAAGCTCAAGTTTGCAAAATCGATTTTTATCAGATGTATCCTTCTTTAGTCCATGCTTTGTGCCAGTTGGCAAAGAATACACATACGTTCTATGTGCTTCTCTAGAGGGACTGTGAGGGCAGGTTAAGGAAGGTTATCTGGCCGCTCTTCTCTGGCATGTACCAGTGGACCTTTCTTCTTCCTTCTGGCCCTGGGGGTGAGTGTAGCAGAGCTGCCTGATGGGCAGCCATCTCTGCTTGGCTGGGTGTTCCCCTGTCTGTCCCTTTCCCTTCCTCCCTTCTAACTTCCCTCCTACTCTCCCCTCTTCCTTTCCTTCTCTTCATTCTTATCAGGGAAGCCAGTACCAGGGAAAATTGGACATTTATTATTTTATTATGAGAACACATATACACACACACAGACTTGTAAACTCCCAGATGAAAATTCAAGCAATTACTCTAAAAAAGAAAAATAAAAGATCCCCTGAGGCCAGGCTCTTATAAGAAAGTTTCTCATAGTTCATGCAATTTTAATTAAAACATATTGTTATCATATAATGAGGGGTGCAGAGGTATTTGGCTATTTATGAGTGCCTTTTAGTATTTAAAAAAACTTGAGAATAACTTAAACATTTCTTAAATGTCGTTTTTTTTTATTTAGGAAAACAATATATTATTTTATTGAATAACAAACATGTAATTGCAGGTTTTTTTAAGATAAAGGACTAGATATTTAAATAATAGCTCATATTGGACTTCTAGTGAGCATTAATTAATTAATTAACTTATCAAATCAATTTTATTGATTCATAAATAAAGCATAATTGATCCAAAGTATACATTCAATGGTTTTCTGTTTATTCACATGTTTATGCATTCATCATATCACTTCAGTCATTCTTAGAGCACTTTCATTATTCCTATAATAATAATAAAAACAAAACAAAACTCATCACCTCTTAATCTCTCTGTGCTTCCTCTGCTGTACATAGCTGCTATCCTTTTTCCTTCTCTCTAGTATATTTGAATTTATATTTTCTAAAAACAGTCTTATATTTGAACAATCACCCATATTCGTGTTTTACATGTGGTTTTACTACCTTAGTCTCATGATACAGTTTTTAGCTTTCCTTCTAGTATTTTTTTTTTTTTAATGGTTCCTGTTAATCAAAATTTTATTTTATCAACAAAAGACAGAATCTGCCTGATGAAGCAACATAAAGCAGTGGATGAATTCCCTTTTCTTTTTAATTTTTATTTTTATTTATTTTTATTTATATATATATATATTTATTCTTTTTTTTTTTTCCTTTCTCTTTTCTTTTCTTTCCTTCCTTTTATCACTGTGTTATCGGATGTCCGGTGTGCCGTGACACCTTCCCCCTCTCAATCCCCATTGTCTCCAAATTTTTTTCATTTAATTTTCAAAGAAGTTTTAGGTCACAGCAAAGTCACACACGGAGTGCCGGAGACTATTATGAAATTTACTTATTTAAATTTCCTGCAGCTTTGTTTCACTAATATTTCTTTTTTTTCCCTTTCCTATTTATTTATTTATTTATTTATTTATTTATTTATTTATTTATTTATTTTTGTGGGTAAAAATCAAGTTTTTCACAATACATACCAATATTTGTAAAATGCTATATAAATATATATGCATATATGTGCATTTGCTTATAAAAATGTTATTTTTGTAAGCAAAAATATGTATATATATATATATTTTTTTTTTTGAGGAATAATTGCATTTTTAATGTTGTTATTGGAGATCTTACAAATGCTACATTCAATTATTGACAACCCTGACTTTTACAATTCCACTAGTAATTTCTGAAGAAGGTTTAAAACTTCCAAATCAAACCTAGGTTTATTTCTGTAAACTAATTATATAGATAGAGGGATAGAGAGATAAATATATAACTAGATAGATTTAGAAGTCATCTCAAAAAATTAATGCAATTGAAATTAGGGTGTTTTCAAACCCTAAAAGATCAGGAATATCTAACAATTATTTGAAAACTAGCCAATTGCCTGGTTAATATCAGAAATACCTATATATATATTTTAAGAGGTGCTTAGATTACCTCTTTTTTTTTTTTTTTCTGCCCTTAGATTACCTCTTAAATGTCTTTTTGAGTTTGCTATCAACTTATCTGTGAAAGAAAAATTTGCATTGAACAATGGTAAATGGGAGACAGAATAGAGAGATTTTTAAGGACTGAAGTAGACTAGTAGAAAAGTAATGAAGGACATTAAGGCGATTGATCACTGTGATAAATATGAAATTCTGAAATTAATTATATCAAAATTAATGTACTAAATGCATCTCGAATGATAGAATTTTTTTTGGAGTGCTGTTTATTTTAGAAAAAGTAAAAACTTGTCATTACTGCTTCAAAGGTACATTATCTCAAGTAATTTCCCATAATGCATCATACTTTAATTTTTTATTGTGGTTTAAATATGCAAGAAGTACATTCTCTGTTCCTGCATTTAGATTATGCAAATAGGTATATTCTCATCTTCCTAAGAACATTTGTCACAGTTTCTGTGAGGGGGTTAAGAGTTGCATGGTAAAAGAGGTAGGAAACAAAAGAAATTGACCTTCCTCTGAAGCAATCATGTTCAATGTATTCTCTTGTATCCTGCCCCCTCCCTTCAAGCAATTATAGATACAGAAAACCAGAAATGATGAGGATTTGGAGATTTCTGGCACTTTGAGGTTGGGGGTTAAATTCCCTTTCAATTCAAAAGAGATAGAAATGATTCTTGTCATTAAGAAATCATTGTTCTCATAGTTTTGGCACTTTGTGTGGCATTCTATTGGCAAGATTTGATTGTTTTTAACACTTAAGAAAGAGAATAAAGGTATAAGTAAAAATCCATTTGTCAATCCCTAGAAAGACCCCATTTTATTTTTCTGTCCTTGAATAGTGTAACATCTTATATGTCTTCCTTGAACCTTTTGTAATTTAATCTTGCTAGGTACATACTGAATCCAAAGTATAGCCCTTAAAGAACAAGGAGAGGGCCAGTTAAAAGTTTTGTTTCCCCATAAGTTACATCTTAACACACATTATCAAATCCTGGTAGTAGAAGGTTTTGCCCAGTGTGAGTTGCTCACAAAAACCATTTTCCAGCATTTGAATATGCAACAGCCTTGGGCTTTATCCCTGATAGATGCTATAAATAAAGTACAAGGTAATTTGGGAATCTGAAAAAGTTTTACGAGACCTGGTATTTGAGCTGGTGAAGAGTGTGTGAGGATTTTACACACATTGGTGGTTTGCAAGTGCGTGCCTGGAAGAGGGCATTGGCAGCTTGGTAAAGTCCTGGAAGCAAGAATATGGTAGGTTGTTTTTGACAATTGTCTTGGTGTGTGTGATCGGGTGGAGTACATTTAGGATGAAAGGTGGTGCTAGGACATGCCTTGAATGTTATTTCAAGGAATTTGGACCTTTTTATTCTGTATCAGAAGAGGTTCAAAATAAACTCTTTATAAAAGAAAATGGTGAAAATAAAGCAATAGGTAAATTTGTAATTTTAATGACAGTGTTTTTGTTGTTGCTGTTGTTGGCTAATTCTTTTGACAAGATGACTTCTTTTACATTTATCCAGTAAATACATACTTACTGAATTCAGTTACATGCAAGATAATTTCTGCTTGGGAATAAAATATGTATAAAACCAGGTCTGGCCCACAGAGAGGTTTTTAGCAGGATGTTTCATTTTATTTCTATTTTAAGCATTAAATATTAAATACTTGCTAAGAGGACTGTGTCTTCTAAAGTACACTTTCATACTTTAAAAAAAATCTTGATCACCTTTGAATATTTTCCATTTTGTCCAAGCCACATTCAGAGTAGCAGCACCGAATTTTCCCATGTCTCATAGATTGCCAAGTGAATGCAGATTATAGTGGAAACATCCTGGTATCCTTGATTATTTTTATTTTTATCTGATATTTGGGAAATGAAGTAAAGCTCTGTGGGGGGAAGTCTCCTATTCACATTTCTCCATTTAGAGATTACTTAGGTGACCGGTATTTTTTTTTTTTTTTAATGTAAGTGCTAATAGGGTTAAATACCATTTATAATGATGTCAATTATTTTCATTGGCTTGGAAAATGTGCTACATTAGGCATAAAATGCGTTGCATTGGGAGAGGTGTTCAGAAAGGGAGGTAGCAAATTCCTTAACAGTTGGGCCTGAGGAAATCACTGGGCAGTTTCTGCTTTGACCATATCCTACCTCCATTAATCAATCTTATGGTCTTACCAAATGTGCCTTCTTCATATGCCCACCTTCAGGCATCACCCTTTAACACTTCATCTTTCCAGTTCATTCCCTCTATCACAACTCCAGCACTTCCTGGATTCTAACAGGACCTGAAATGCATCAAAACTACTTTTCATGGTTGCTCACTCCACTCTGCTCTTGCTTCTTTTTACCCATTTTCTATTCCTTGTTCCATCATTGTAATTTTTCCCTTGCCTACCACCTTGTCCCTTTCTCCCTTAGTCATACTCACCTATCAAAACTGCCATTTTGGGGAGTGGGTGTAGCTCAGTGGTTGAGTGCCGGCTTCACATGTATGAGGTCGTGGGTTCAATTCCCGGTACCTCCTAAAAAACAAAAAACGCCATCTTGCTTAATCCAGTGCTCTCCCTGCTTGTCTTTTTTCTACTTTACCTGTTATACTTTTCTTTGCTCCCCTTTTTAGTAATATTCTTCAGAAGAATTGTCTGTTCTTGGTGTTTAATTCATTCCCCCCCCATTCTCTCTTTTATTACTACTCTATTTTCCTCCATGCAATTAGAACTGTCTGGTGACGAAGTATTGCTTAGTTGTATTATTTTTTCTTTCTTATCTATTAACAGCATTTGATACAGTTCTTTACACCTCTCTACCTCCCACTTCTGCCCGATTCTTCTTTCCTTGGCTTCTGGGACACCACACATTACTGGTTTCCTTCTGTCTTACTGGTCATTCCTTGTCAATCTCTCTCTCTCTCTCTCTTTTTGAGATACTGGGGCTGGGGATTGAACCCAGGGACCTTGAAAGTGGGAAGCTGGTGCTCAACCACCGAGCCACATTGGCTCCCCTGAGTTGGGGTTTGTTTTTTTTTTTTTTTGTTCGTTTGCTTCTTGTTTTTCTTTTTTTTTTTTTAGGAGGCACTGAGAACCAAACCCAGGACCTCCCATGAGGGAAGCAGGTGCTCAACTACTTGAGCCACATCTGCTCCCTCTCTTTTTTTAAAATAAATCAATTTTATTGATAATAAAGCATAAATCCATCCAAAGTGTACAGTCAGTAGTATTTGGTATAATCACATAGTTGTACATTCATCACTTCAGCATTATTAGAGCATTCTCATTATTTCAATAATAATAATAATTACAACAAAAAACAGACAAAGAAAAACTCATTACTTCTCAATCTCTCTATGCTTCTCCTGAAGCATAACTTTTATTCTGTTTCCATCTCTCTAGTTTATTTGTATTTATATTTTGTATAAACATTCTTATATGTATAATATTACCCATATTTGTATTTCACATGAGGTTTTACTATGTTATACAGCCCCATATTAGGTTTTTAGCTTTCATTCTAGTAAAATACATGGCCTTAGACTTTCCCTTTTAAACACTGTCATACCAATATAATAACTCTGCTAGTTACAAACACTGTGATGTGCTTTCACCATTTCTGTTCATTTCCAAAGATTTGCAAACAACCTCTTTTGTTGAGTCCTTTTTATCTTTTTGACATCACAACCTTGGAGAGTTCTAAGGATCCATCCTTAGGCTTCTTTCTGTATACTCTCACTCCCTTGTGGATACATTGAATCTTACAGCATTAATAATTTCCCCCATGCTGATGAATACTAAACTTAAATTCCCAGCCTGAACTTTTCCTCTGAATCCACATACACCGGCCACGTATTCCAGGCTGATTATGTGGCATCTGCACTTGGATATCTAGTAGGTTTCTCAAACTTAGCAAGTCCAGTAACTACAGTCTCTGGCTTCTCCATCTCATCTCATGGCAAGTCCATTCCTCCATTGCTTAGGCCCCAAATTTGGGAGTTTTCATTGTTGTTTCTTTCTTTAATCATACCATTAGTCTCCCCACAATCCTGTTGGATCTATCTTCCAAATCTTTGTGGAAGCATCATTTCTGACCACACTCACCAATAGTACTGGTCCAAATGCTGTTACCAATGGCCTATATGATCCCAATGGCCTCCAAAGTCTCCCTGCTTCTGCCCTTGTCCTCCTGCTATATATTTTTTTTTTTTTTAATTAGAGAAATTGTAAGTTTACAGAAAAATCATGCATAGAATATGGAGTTCCCATATTCCAACCTAATGTGGTACATTTGTTACAGTACGTGAAAGAACATTTTAATAATTGTACTATTAACAGTTCGTTATTCATTTTCTAGAGTGATACCGTTATTCAGATGGTATCAAAATCCTCCTTCCCTTCCCTTCCTATCTCACTCAGATTACAATTTTTTTTTTTAATGTTCCAGATGCTTACAGGTATTCCCATACATTGCCCCACCACCAACACCTTATACTGTTATGAAACAGTTGTTACAAATGATGAAAGAACATCATCATAATATTACTGCTATCTATAGTCCATAGCTTAAGTTGGTGTATTAGATTAGATTAAAATTTAAAGTACTTACCATGGTGTGTAGAGATGGTCCATGGTCCACGATCCCTCCCCTTCCCCTTCCTCACCTCTCCGACTTCATTTCCTACCACTCTGCTCCTTGCTTACTCAAGTCTAACACACTAGTGACATACTTCCCTTCCAGGGTCCTTGTACCTCATGATCCCTTTGTCTGAAATGTAGTATCTGCATGGCTTCTTCCCTCACTGCCTTGAAGTATTTGCTCAAATGTCATCTTCTCACTGAAATCTTCCTTAATTTAAATTGGAACCCTCCCCACAATGCCTATTCTCCTTTCCTATTATTATTTTTCTCCATAGCGTGTATCATTTTACATACCCTCTATTTTGCTTTATTATTGTGTTTCTGTGTGCTTCTCCTCTCCCCAACTTGAATGTAAGGTCTATGAAGGCAGGGTTTTTTGCCTGTCTTGTTCCCTCCTGTAAATGCAGTACCTAGTACTGTAACTTGCATATAGCATGTGCTCAATAGATATTTAGTGAATGAATGAGTGAATGAAGATTACAGTGAAAGAATAAAGAAAGCAAACTTTAACTTTCTACAGTTTAGCTCAAATATTAGCTGATGCTGATACAGTTTTAAGAATTTCTATCCAGTTCCCACCATTATATATATTTTTATAACTAATACTGAACATTTCCAATTCCTTTCATTTTGAAAGAGTGCTCTTTGCCTTTGTCCAGGGCATGTGATTAGTACTGTCATAGTTATAGTCATAAGATGACTCTCTTCCACTATTCCTTACAAGTTCCTTATTACATTTATCAAACGAAAGCTCCCAATTTCCATTAAAAGAAGAGGTAGAAATCCTGGGAATTGTTATCCTAACATCTTCAACGAACAAGCTTACAACATTTCCAGAAGAAATAAATTTAAAATGTCAGGAAGAACTGTTCACTGTCAGTAATATTCGAACTTCAGCCAGAAATCAGAGATGGGATGTTTGGCTCCCTCTCCCTAGTTCAGTCCACTTGGGTTTTGCATTAGTTACGGAAATGGCTTGGCATGTTAGATATATTTTCAAAATGATGTGTCTGTCAACTTAAGACAATGTCGGGGTCGGATGTGGCTCAACTGGTTTGGCGTCCATCTCCCATATGGAGGGAACCGAGTTCGATCCCCGGGACCTCCCGGTAAAAAAAAAAAAAAAAAAAAAAAAAAGATAATGTCATTAGATGATTTTTCATTAAATCCCCTCATTTCTAGTTCTTTTATATTCTTTAGGTTCTCCTCAGGTGTGACTTTTCTTCTTTTGAAATCAGTCTGTTGTATGGCTACTTATATGACAAGCCTATTTAATATTGCTTTATTGTGTTAGGAAAGTGTTCACTTTCCCCCTACCTCCACCTGGAGACCAAAATTATGGTTATAGGATAGCTCATTTATTATATACACAGCATTTGATCAGCCCCCTAGACACATTTTAAAAATATTAAAAAATAATGTCCTATAGATAGCTTTCTCCTTTTTTTTTTTTTTTTTAATTTATAAGATATCACCATGGTGCTGCATATGACTTTCTTTTTGACCTGTGTAACCCAGAGTTGTGCTAATGATTCATATTTGTAGTTTTTATTTGAATGCATTTTCTTTTGAGATGCTGAATGCTTTATACTGACCTTAAGTTCTTTTGTGTGATTATGTTACTAGAGTAGTTAGAATCTTTGTCGTCAGTAATGAATGCAGTTTAATATGAACACACATTGCTAGTGAATTGTATTCCTGTTTTTTTTTTTTTTTTTTTACTGAGGGTCCATCTGGAGACGGAACATAGTCAGAATAACCAAATATTGTAGGCAAGTTCTTCTAAGTGTTTGTGTTGCTTGGCCTCTGAAATGTGCTATCTCATAATTAATGGGCAAAGAATAATATTTTCATATAACTTCATCAAGTGGTTCTTTATCTGTTTTTTGTTTGTATATTTATTTCGTTCATTATTTCAGTGACTACATAATTCAGAATTGTCTTTTTTGGTTAGAGGGATGCAGGGAATCAAAGGGAGGCCATTTTGTTTTCAAGCACATCAGTTTTCAATTTTCAGTAGGAAAAAGAGCAGGAATCTGAGAAGAGACTGGTACTTAAAACACCTTCCTTTTGTGGTAAAATTTTTGAACATTTGTCAGCACGTCTCTCTCAGGTGCCTTAGGCAGGACAGTGTTTATGTCTCATAAAGCTCAGATATGGTTATCCAGAATCCTCTTTGAAATAGCTGTTCGCTTTCTCCTTTTTTGGAAAATGTGAGCTGTGGTTTTATATACCTTAATGCAGAATTAGAACATATAGGAGGGAAGAGGAAGTTTGTTTTAATCTATTGTGACAGAAGGAATGGGCTAGTTTAATATATTGAATAGTGTTTCTGCTGCATAGCTTTGGTTTGTGCTCCAGGGTTCTACTTAGCACAATCTCCATCCTGCTGTCTGCCTATCTTTCTGATTTATATGGGCCATAACATTGCCCTCTGATTTCTGGTTGGCTTCGGTGGGGAGCACAGGCAGGAAATTGGAGGGAGAATGAGAGTGAGGTCCCAGTCCTGCAACCTCTTTCCAGGTGTCTCAGTCATCCTCTGCAGGACTCTCTCCTCTTGAATTCTGGTAACTGCTCCCCTCTCCTGTTCTTTTGGGCATAGATTTAGTGAGAACTCTGCTCTTCCAATCCTAGGGTACTATGCTATGCCTTCTGGTTTCTCTATATCCTGCTTATACTATTTAGTCCTTATATTGAGTTCTTCTCAAATTATTCCAATTGTTGAATGTTCCATCTGTTTTCTACTGGGATACTGACTGATACTGTGTTGATGTGAGAGACTCTTATGTATTTTGTCTGAGAAATTTTTATCAAAGCAAACATGAAACTGAATATATTTAAGATGTGATTTTTTTCCCTAAAAAACAATTCTTTCACTTGGTCTCTTAATTTTTGTTATTAATTTGGGAGCAAAATAGGTTGTTCACTGTAATTATGTCTATTTTGAAATAAAAAAATTCAGGATGGTAGAGCATTTTTTAAATCAAAGTATTGCCTTTCGCTAATACTTAACGTGCCTAATGCTAGTTCGTTCTTTTTAAGAACACATTTGGTACCAATGCCAGTATATTAATGTTTTGTATTAATAAATTGTAGGCTTTGTACTTCTGAAGTCCTCAGATGATTCAGGTATGTGAGCATTCAATGAAACCTGTTATTGGGATTTGTTAGCTTATGTAAACATGCAGTTGTTGCAGTTGCTGATAGGTCTTACTGGCTGTGGAGGAAAAAATATGATGTGAGTCAAGTGAATGAGACATAAACACCCATAAATTGGCCTTACTTTCATTCTTTTGCCCAGGATAAACTCAGCTCTAAAACTCTTCTGATCTTCTGTGGTGGAGTAATGGTTTATCTTTGACCCTTCACTGTTTTGGAAAGATGCTGTCATAATCACATTTTTATTAAGGGAATTTTGACAAAGGATCATTAATCCCCACCCACCCCCCAAACAACATGTGAGTTACTTAACCTCTTTTATTGAAATTTAGTTGTTCAAAATCATGTTTTTAATTTTGTTTTTGTGATAGCTTGAAATGATGTAGTACTTTATCTTAAGACATTTAAAGGAGTTTTTATTGTTTAAAAGCCTTTGGGTTGAGAGAAAGTTCATTTTTTTTCTTTTTTTTTTGCCTTGATCTGCAGTTTAGCCTGGGTTGCTAGAATTAGTGATCACTGGAGTAAAACATTGCAGATGGCTTCCTCAAAGTACCCTGCATTCTCATTCTCTGGATTATTGGGGAGCAGCCTCTGGGAACAAGCCAATGCAAGCATTAAAAGCTGGTGATTGGAGACATCCAGTAATAGCAGCATGGCTTCTTTTTGCTCTTCTACCTGGCCCAGTGAACCAAGATGAGAAAGTAGCAGCTGGTAAAGTGAAAGTAAAGTTCTTTCACATGGTGGTGCAGTCTATTTTTTTGGGGTAGGTTATCCACTGTGGTGGCAAGAGAGTGTTAGGTATTCCTTCTTCCAAGAAAATGTTTCTTGAAGCTGAAAGCTTCAGTAGGGAGGGGTGGTGGTGGTGCAGTGGGGCATGGGGTAAAGACTGGCCTTGGCAGAACTTGGCAGACCCCACGCTCTGTGTGACCCCAGGCTCTGTGTTTGTTCACCTCTTTAAATCTCAGGTTTCTCTTTGTTTATTTAAGAATGTTTGTAAAATATATTAGTAAGAGAATTAAATGAGGTAATAAGAAAAATAATTAGCAAAGCAAAATTGAAAGAAAGGAGAAAATTAGGTGAAAGGTGAAAACTTTTCCTTGTTTTCATTTGATTTTGACATGGTTTTTTAGCCATCTTCGGTTATTTGCATAATCAAAATGATATCATATGAGTGGGTATAGAGCAGCAGTTATAATATAAAAGTGATTAAATTATATCCTTCTCAATAAGAAGCCACAGGATCTTTCCAGTCTTAACATCAGGCTCACATTTATATCTCATCCTTCCCCAGACCGTGAATGAAGGCTGGTGCTAAGAATACTTGCTGTGAAAAACAAATCAAATGCCTCCAAGCATTATTTATCACAGACATGGACTAGGAAATGGTTGTTCTGAATTCTGCAACAAATGGAATATTTTGATCAGTTTACAAATCATTTTAAAGGTGCTTCTCCCCCACCCCCTTTAAACTTATCAAAGTGACTCTTTACTATAGGGATTTAGAATTTGTAATGTAGCATTGGAGACCCTATATATATTATCTGTTTATTCTTATTATGCATGGCCGCCTTTTTATATATTCTTGTCTGCTCATTGATTTTGCTCATTGTTCTTTTGCTCTTTTTTTTTATTCTTACTCATTTGTCTGTATATTTACTTTAGAAGGCACTGGGAACCAAGCCCAGAACCTCCCATGTGGAAGCTGGGCACACAAGTCTTTGAGACATATCCACTACCAGTCCTTTTAATTATTGTTCAACTTATTCATAAACATTGGCATATTATTGGTAGATACAATGAAATATATAGGGGTTCATTTATCTTTATTATTTATACCATTGTTAGAAAATATATTGGGTGACTGTAGCTCTTTGGTAAAATCAGTGCAGATTTTCTAGGACCTATCCTTAAGGCCTTAGTCCTTTTGAGCTATGCTCTAAAGTGATGCTGATATAAGAACTGATAATAAGTGACATTAATTAGAATATGAGATGTATTGAATTTGCCTCCCCAAGTTAGAATCTTCCCTTTGAGGAGATTGTCCAGCATCTGCTTGGAGGCTATCTGGGACCACACACAGCTGGTTTTAGTTCTATTCTTAGGAGGGCGGCATCAGAATATACCATTTTTTTTTGCATTGCAACCTCCAAATGAGTGAAGAGGTCTATCTTGGATCCCACTCTGCTACTCTTGTCAAAAGATCCAAGTCCCTCTCAAGGCACTCTAATTATTATTTTGTTCTAACTATGGCACTGAAACTGCTCTAATCTTTGACTTATACCTTACCAAAACCAACAATCAGCCTTTGTTTTCATCTTACTTGACCTTTCGGTAGCACAGGACTACTCTTTCCTTTTTGAAACAGTGTGTCCTCTCTTGGTTCTCACACCTCTCACACTCTTGGAAAGAGCTGCTATGTTCACTGTCTGTATTTCTTCACTTCTACTATTCCTTCCTAAACACACTCCTATTGGGGTGTCAAACAGCTTTTATCAAGATCCCCTGTGGGCTGAAGCCAGGGGACAATTCTGCATCCTCGTTTTATTTAACACCTCAGCCCCTCCATCCTCGAAATACATTCTTTTCTCCTCCACAGCACCATACTCACCTGTTTTTCTCATAACTTTCTGGCTGTTACTTCACAGCTTCCTTTGTTTTCCTCTTCCTTTAATAGACCTCCACTTATTGGAGGCCACAGAACTCTGCCCATGGCTCTTTTTTTCCATCTTTAACTTCTTTATCTATGTGATTGTCTTCCCTATACTAGAATATGAGCCCCTTGTGGGCCAGAAGTTCAGTCTTTCTTTGTGCATCTTCTGTGCCCAGAACAGAGCTCAGACACACTGGGTGATAACTGATTGTCTAGACCAGGAGTTCTTAACAAGGAGTCTGTGAGCTTGAGTTGAAATTCAAAAAAGCATTATTCTTGTGTGGACCTGTTGGTGCGAGTGTGATATCTTTGTAAATAATACACAGTATAGTGTGGACTTAGTAAGGGGTCTGTGGTTTTCACCTAACAGGCAAAGGGGTCCATGCAACAAAAAAGGTTAAGAACCCCTGGTCTAGACCCTTCATCATTCCACTCATAACTTGTGTTTGACAGTCCTACTTCACACCAAGATTTCACAAAGACTGTAAACAGTAGTTCTGTGATCACATTGAACTATATATTTCAGTATCCTGGAATACAGCTATTACTTCACTGATCTATGCCCACTTTTTCTAATAATGATACACCTCTTTGTGGCAGTTTGGGGTCACTTGCTGTGTTGTTGATGCCCCCCCCCCCTTTTTTTTACCCTCTGTAACCAGTCACTGCTTATTTCTAACACCAATGCTTTCTGCATTGTTACCCTTCATGATTTTTCTCCCTGGAGGTTGATTGCTACCCTCTGGTTCTAGTCCTCCTTTTAATCTGTCAGATTATTCCACTAAGGCAAAACTGAAGTTACCTTGAGCAAGGAATCTCAGGTGCTGACAGCACAGGTTTGTTTCCTTAGACCTGTGTTTAGAGTCCACAGCTTGTCTGTTTTCTGGTCTACCATCCCAGCCATATTCATACCATGTGCTTTGGTAAAACTAAGTTACCTTGTACCCTGTACTTGTGTTTCCTTATCTCTCTGCCTTGGTTCATGCTGTTTCTGCTCACCTGTCTGGAATATGTTCTTTATCCAAACTCTACAAGTACTTCAAGGCCAACCCAAGTGCTTCTACTTTTGTGAAGATTTATACAATCACCCCAAGCTTGAACTAATCTTTTTCTGCTGTGAAATCCCTAATTATCACTACCTTAATCGTAGTGCTTAGCTTTTTTTTTTCTTGTATTTGCATATGTCTAATATCTCATGTAGTTCATTGAAGAAGAATGCTTAGCCCTTGCCTTTTGTTCAATAAATATTGAAAGAATGAGAGAGACATGAATTCATTTAAAGAAACCAAGTGCCCTTTTACTATTTACTTATTACCTATCCTGCTTTTCATAAAACAATGTACACATTATCTTGTTTGACCTTTTTTGCAACATTTCAGTAAGGAGACAGTGTACATAAACTCTATACAATAAGGTAGAATTGAGATGCAGAGGCTGGTCTTCGATTACATGCCTTTCTGCACTATCACCCGTCCAGGCACCACACGTTCTGTTGTATCAGATCTTAGCAGCCCCATATTATGGAGGAGGAAACTGAAGCCTTTGAGTTAACTGCTTGAGGTAACTCAGCTGGTGTCTCAGTCAGATTTGTAACCTGGTATATTGGACTCCAGCTTCTTGGAATTTGCAAGAATGAAGGATATTTTGTTGGTGCCAAAACAGAATTTTTAAAAAGTTCACATTCTCTATTTTTCCTTTAATTTTTGAGGATTAAAATAAACTTGATTTTTCTAATCCTCTGCCACTGCTTTCCTTTATGGTTCATAAGAGTCTCATTACTGAAATGTCATTAATTATATTGTCCCCTGAAGTTTGCACTCACTCTTGATGAATCCTGAGGGTCTTTGGGATATTAGTCCCATTTTAACTCTTCCTGGTGTAATTGGATCAATGTGATGCTTTTGACTTAATTGGTTTCAGTAAGTTTGTCAATTGAGAAAGACATTCTCCTTGGTGTTGAACTGAAGGGTCTATTTCCCAAGATTCCTTGCAGAAGTCAGATTATTCAGAGTTAGCAGTTCTCTGGATCCCCTAGGGGTCTGATTCATCCAATGATGAGAAGTACTCTAGGGGTGCCACAGGTAGGCATTTTGGAATATGCATGTTGAATTTTCACAACCAAAATAACTTCTGCCTCATTCTGTCAAGAGTTTGCAGAATTGTCAACATGAGGTATTTCTGTAAATTCCTCTAGAATCTTTTTTGTATAAATCTATTCATTTTTATTAAACACCTAAAAGGAAGAATGCCTAGAAATAGAGCAGCTGTTGAATGTAGTGGCAGTCATTTATAAATTTTCTTTCAAAGAATATTCATTGCTTAACTACCTCAAACCTCTTAAGCATTCTGTTTTTTTTTTGTAAAATAATGTTGTCCTATAATCCAGTAGTTCTTTCATTTCAGTGTATGGAAGAAATACCTGAAGAACTTGAAAAAAAATCAGATGTTGGGCCCCACTCTTCTGTGCCTACATTTTTTTTTTTTTTTTTTTACTGGGAGGTCCCGGGGATCGAACCCGGGTCTCTCCATATGGGAGACGGACGCCCAACCAGTTGAGCCACATCCGACCCCTGTGCCTACATTTTGTAGCAAGTGTCCTAGAGAATTCTGATTCCCATGATCCTCTGAGTATACTTTGAAACACTTTACGAAGTCTTATCCTTTTGCCAGGATTCTACAGGAGAATCCCTGCATTTGAATGGAGTAACCTAACTTTTGGGAATATTTTCTTTCCAGAGATGTTTGGAATATTTATTGTCCTCTCCTCCCCGACAGTATGCCCCAGAATATTGCTGGACACTAACCTGGTGTACACATTGGTTTTTGCTTCATTTTTCTTTCTAACACTCCCAGTGCGAAACTACAGTAATCAAACTATAGTGGTCTTGTAATTGCTCAAAGGGGGAGTATATGTAGAGCAAACTATTTTAGTAAAATATATAATAGTTACTAGTGAGTCTCAACAGATAACTTGTATTTATTTGTAAATATCCTTCATTTAGTTATGAGACATTTTGTAGATTCAATAAATGGCCTTCGAGTAAACATTTATGCTTAATAATAATTTCCTCCACTTTCGAGTGAAAATTATTTCTTGAATGTTAATCTCTTTGGTGCTGTGGATCTCAGTAAGCACTAGTCTTTATGTTTTTGGGAAAATGTTTCATCTGGGGAAAGTGTTTACCATGGAGCTATACATAAGAATTAGATTAACTTTTAAGAAAACTGTGTAATTCTCTAAAGGTGGCTGTTGAATTAAAAAAAAGAGAGAGAGAACTTAGGTATTCATGTTGTCAGTGCTCTGAGCTTGGCCGTTCAGAATAGACAGAGATGAGTGAGGATAGAAAAGGGACCCATGCTTTAGCAGGGGAGATGAGTTTAGGTGAACTATAACCATCATGGAATAACTCTTGCCCATTTAGAGGATAAGTACTGCAAGAGGGTCCAGCATAGTGTTTGGAGGTGGGGTAGGTAAGAGAGAGATGCCTAGGATGCTATTTCCTGAAGGGGAAAGTGGGATTCGTTGGTGGATTCCAATAGCTGTATAGCTACAGGTAAGGTGGAAGAGGTGTTCCCCATTAGACATGAGCATCTCTCAGGGCACAGATGTGGGAAAGCATGTGACTGCTCCAAGGACCAAGTAGATCATTCCATTTCTCTGGTGCCTAGACTAATAGGGGTTGGTATTATATTCACAGGGCCTTGAATACTGGACTTGTAGGAAGAATCTCTAAGTAATTCATAAGCCTTGTAATGCCTCCTCCCCTTTTAATCTCTTAGCTTTTAGGCCTTTAAGAAAATTTTTATTAAAAATGTTTTTATTAGGGTCTTCCTGCTCCTGAAGCCTGCCTACAGAGAGGCCCCTACCTCGGCCTCTGAGGAGAGCGGGAGGAGGTGCAGGTGGTGGGAAGATGCTGCCCTTTGCTGTAAATTGCATTCCATTAGGGCTTGTTTCTCAGAATCGAGTTAGAAGTGAGAGTTCAGATAAGTGAGGCTGCCTTTGCTGCTTTGAACAGTTCAGATGGGGAGAATGGCTTTATCAGGAGTTTAAAAAGAAGAGCTTGCTCTAGGAGTCAAAGAAAATAATAAGTCCAGCTCTAGAGCTCCTTCTCCTACCAAGCGCAAAGACCGCTATGATAAAAAGTCCAAGGATCGCTCCAAAGATAAAGGGGCCACCAAGGAGTCAAGCGAGAAGGATTGTGGTAGGGATAAAACTCGAAAGAGGCGCAGTGCTTCCAGAGGTATCAGCAGTACCAGGTCTCGCTCCAGCTCTGCCTCCAGCTTTGACTCCAGCGCCAGCACAGGCTCAAGCAGCAGTTCCAGCTCCTTTTCAGCCTCCAGCCCCTTGGGCAGTTCCAGCACATCCCATAGCTCCAGCTGTAGCAGCTCCTCTTCTCTCCTCTGGCTCTTGGAGTCCTTCTCAGTGCTAACATGACAATAGGTGGCGTTTCTGCTCCAAATCCAAACCACCCAAAAGAGATGAAAAGGAAAGGAAAAGGCAGAGTCCTTCCCTAAAACCTGCCAAAGTGCATGGGAGGCTCACCCAGAATGTGACCAAGGATCACATCATGGAGATAGTTTCCACCTATGGGAAAATTAAAATGATTGACATGCCTGTGGAAAGGATGCATCCCCATCTATCCAAAGGCTATGCTTATGTTGAGTTTGAGAATCCATATGAAGCCTAGAAGGCACTAAAACACATGGATGGAGGACAGATAGATGGCCATGAGATCTTGGCCATCGGTATCCTCCCCCCCCCCCCAGTGTTTCACCCAGGTGTTTCAGCCCTCCCAGGAGAATGTTGCCACCACCTCCATGTGGCACAGTTCACACCCATGAATGAGGAGAAGATCCCGCTCTCTCAGGCTCAGGTCTCCTGTACACCAGCTATCCCAGTCCCCTGGCCACCACCACCATAGAAGCCGCTCGAGCTCCAACTCCTCACGATAAAGCAGGCCTGACTGCAGAAACTCCTCACCCCCTGAAGCTTACATCCATCAAGCTAAGTTTTGTCTTTTTTCTTGCCAAAGGAGACTAGGTAGGAAAGGATATCCCTATCTTCTAAGGCAGCAGTTTCCTCTGGAGGCTGGGGTCTGGTCTGCACAAGTTTTTGTTTGGGTTTGCCCCTATAAAGATGCTCTCCAGTGGTTCTGGCTAGAAAGCTCGCCAATTCCAGAGAGAATTAATTCAGAGGCAGAGCTAGCAGGGACAGCAAGTGTAGCTGCAAGGTGTTGGTGCTGCCCATACCTGGGCACGTTTCTCCTTTCCCCCAAATGACCTGGGACCATCTGGTTTGCCCTTTGAGAACACAGGTGAGCACCTGTGCAGTTGGCCTTCTTGTTGGCCTCATCCGCAGTCCCTCTGCTTCAAGTCCCCTCCCATACCCTAGGGTCAGAACACCCCAAGAAGAACCCCTCTCTCGCCCTGCATTAGTTGGTATGAATGTTTCCTTATATGAGCTCGTACACAGATCCCATACCTCCCTCTCTTTGAAATTGATGAAATTGATGGAAAGCCAGCTCAGCAGCTCAGCCGGGTCATGACGGAGCCACCCGCTGGGGCCGTCAGTCCTGGTGGTTTTGCAGGTTCACTTTGTAAAGTGTACATTGCTTTTTTGGCTTTTATTGTACAGTCAGTATAAAGTTTCTGTTTTGAGCTTTGTAACTTTGTAGCATTTTAGGTGATATTATGTTTGTATTTTGTTGTGTAGAATGACAGAATTTTGTTGAATAAACCTAGGATTAGAAAGCAAAAAAAAAAAAAAAAAGTATACATTGGATGCATAGGGAGGCTGAAGTAGAGACACTTCAAAGTATACAATCAGAACAATAACAGTAGCAGTAGCAGTAGTCACTGTCAGTCCTTATTTAATTCTTTCAACTATTTCTTGATAGGTATTACTAACTCTTTTTCCAGGGATAAAATATAGGCAAAGAGGTTAAATAGCTCCCCAGAGGCACACTTGAAAGAGCAGAGCCAAGATTGCAACCTGTGTGTGGTTGATTTCACTAACTCTGATTCTCAATCCTGGAGTGATTTTTTCCCCCCAGAGCACATTTGGCATCATCTGAGGACACTTTTGATTGTCATGATTTGGGAGGTGATACTGGCGTCTAGTCGGTGGAGGCCAGGGATGCTGTTAAATGCAAGACAGGACAATCCCCCATCACGAAGAATTATCCCACCCAAAATGTCAGTTGTGCCTAGGTTGAAAAACCCTGGACAACTGTGCTATCACACTTTGTAATCATCCTTCATGAAGACCTCTGTGAAGTTTTTTCTCTTCGCTGTAGTGTTAATTTAAGAATCTTACTACTAATTTTTGGATTGTACAAGAGCTGTAGTGAGTTCATTTATATTTCTTCAATAGTAACACACCATGTCAAGCTGTTTTAATTTTATAAGGAATGGGTATCTCATGTAACAATGAGTAGTACTATCTTTAAATGGCATAAATTGGATCAGCTTTTCTGTATTCTGGAGTTTTCCTTATGGGAACACCACAAAAAAATGTTACTTTTGACAGGTAATTATGTTTATAGCTTCCAAATTCCCTGGTTTCTTTAATTCTAGAGGTGAATCTGATTTCCTGAGGGAAAGCTAAATACTAGCATAATTCTGCCTTTCTGAAACAAGTCTTAGTTATTTGTTGCATGTCTTGCTGGGTGAGGAGCACAATCCCCGAGGGTTCAAAAGAAACGTATCTGGAAAAGGAATGGCTCAGATCACGATCAGGAGTGACTGATCCCTTGTGGAAAATAGTGGTTCTGATGATAAACATATTCTTCACCCAGGGATCTGGCCTTGAAGAAACTTTTAGATCAAATTTTTACATACAAATAAAATAAAAAGAATGCTGTGTAATAATAAACTTTAAAAAGGCAAATAACAAGTCTTTCAGCACAATTGAATACGCTGGCAATTTTTTATTTACTTATGTATAGTTTTTTTTTCCCTGACGTGTACAATCAGTGGCTTTTAGTATAATCACAGTATTGTGCATTCATTACCACAAAAAACTGTATAGTTTTAATATACATATAAGACACTGTGTAAATCTCAAAAGGAGTACACATTTTAATTATGAACATGGAGGCCTGGAACTCAGATATCCATAAAATGTGATAGCAGAGATTTTGCCATATTTGTTTTTGAATAAATGATTTTTTTGAAATACAGTTATTCCAGCTCTTCTTATATTGTGTTGAGAACCCGAACTTAAACTGTTATCTTTCAAAATCAGAGTTGAATAACTTTATCTAAAATTTAATTTAGATATTAGTTTATATCCTACTCTTTTATTGAGAACTTTAATGGAATATAAGCTGGTCTTTTTTAAAAACTTAAGCTTTTGTAGCCAGGATGAGGTTAAATTGTTACATTCACGATTAAAAAATACTTGTAATGTTTATTGTGTGCCTGTATTCCTACTTTTCTAATTTCTCATTGTAATATCTCATAATCAACATCTTTTATTATCTAAATCATCCAGGACTTAGTTTTCATTAGGAAGTAGGGTATAAGACAAAAGAGATTATTAAAAGGGCATTAAATATATTACTTTAATATATCTGTTTTTAGTTTGTTATTGCTGTTGCCACTGAACAGCATAAATTTCTTCCGGGGAATTATTTGCTTCATAGAAAATAAAGGTCCTGATTCCTGCCAACAAGGAAGTTAAATTCCAAATTTAAAGCTTGAATTTTTTGAAGAAATTAATGAAAAGTAGATGAAAGAATGGAAAACAAAAATTTTTAAACATAAATTTCCTGTTTAATAAAAATCTATTGAATTATTTTAAGCAGGGAAGTATTTGTATGTTTAAGATTTCACATATTTAGTTTTGAATTTTTAAAAACAGTTTTGTTTAATTTGTTTTTGCTTTCAAATGACAACTAGAATTACTTAGAGCCAGAAGGTAGCTCCAACACATGGAGATTATTCAAATCCTGGAGAAAAGGGAAACAAACACATATACCAACAACATTAAAAAAACACACACAATCTTTTGATTTCAAGATATCCAGATGTTTGTGTGTTTTCTTTTTAAACTCCACTACTCCCTAAATTGGTGTTTTTGCTTAAGTTAGAAAGGTTATTTTCCCAACATAATTAAGTAACTTCAGATCTATTTTTAAACTAACATGTGCTATAAAAATCGGGAGATTTGTGGGTGTGTGTACACAGATGTATAAAAACAGTATTACTTCACGTGGACTGTATATGCTAAGAAAATCGATGCACATCTATCTATCCATAGATAACGGTGTTTGAGAAAAAGACATTAACAATGAATATTTAAAGTTTCAATGAAGCCACAGTGTTTTTTGATAGCACAATAAATTAGATAATACTGTCTTTTTTGTCTTTTTTTTGAACATCAGTTTTTTTTATACATATTAATAAAGCATACAATCCATCCAAAGTATACAGTCAGTGGTATTTGGTATAATCATATAGTTGTGCATAATGCCATCTTAAGATAAATTGCAGGTTTCCCAACGGAAATCATTTAGCCAGTTTTCTCAAGCTTTGCTGAGATTGTTCCTGCAACCTGCAGTTGGATGATTTTAGTTTGAACACTGTTTTTCTGGTGAATGTGAAAGAATCTTGCCATGGCTATTTAGAAAATGGAACCTTGCCTTGGCTATTTAGATAGTAGGTTTTGGTAACCCATTTGTAGAAATCTTTTGAGATGTACAGAGTGTAGTTGTAAAGAGCACAGGCTTTGGAGTAACACACACTTGTCTTTAACTCCTGATTCAACTCTGTGACCTTAGTTAAGTTACTTTATTCCTCTGTGCTTCAGTTTCCCCATCTCGACCCTGAGATAGTAATGCCAACCTCATGGAGTTACTGTGAGAGGTAAGGGTGTACCTTATATAAACATTCGATCACAGCACTCAGCACTTAGCACTGAGGAGATGTCATTAAATGTCTGTGGTTATTGACCTGGTTTCAGTTACAGATTCAAAACCCAGACACCGTCTTCTCCCCCACCAGTTACTTAAAATCTTTTGGCCATTTTCTTTGTAGGCATTGCCACTTTCATTAGAGAGTATGCAAGAAGTGTGTTTGGATATGTGTATATATATTTATATAGTAAATGTATAGAATATGTACCATATTTGTCTATTTGGCATATATGTAATATATAGTGTGTGTATATATATATATATATATATATATATTATTTTATTACCATGACATAAAACCCATTTCCAGAGGATGCTTGTGATGACCCCGAGAGCACCCCAGCTAGATGAGGAAGTTGACGATTTTACTTAATAAATAAATCTCAGGGAGCAAACTCGGGTCTAAAGCTTTTTCAGGAGGATGAAATGAAATAGTGTTTTGTTCTCTTCTAAAGGAAGTTAGTATTTTCTTTGCTTCTCCTGTCCAAAGGCTTGAAAAGTAGCTTAACAGTGGCAAAGAAAGGGAAAATTGAAACCAACAATCTGAAGCTGTTTTTAGAAGATATTCATTTACTGAGAACAATCTTCCAAAACTCAGCTGGCTTTTTTGTTAGTTAAGCATCTGTTTGGTTTTTCAGCTGGCTCTCTCTTTATTCTCTCTGATTTTTAGAGCTTTCCTTGGGAAACCACAAGATTTCAAATTGTCACAGTGAGGCAGAGCCTTTTGAAGAACTTTGTGAGGGTTGGAGGTTTATTTATGGGTGTACTATTGTGTAATTTGGGATAGTGTTTACATCTGCTGCAGAATGCTTGGTTTTGGGTGGAGGGGAGGCATGATGAGAAAAGAAAAATGATTAAATTGTTTTCCTTATAATAAACATTTATATTTCAGATACACCAATAATGAAACTGTAGCTCTTCTATTTAGGTTAACTTATTCCTGTTTCATTTATTGGGAATGCATAAACTTGTTGCTCTAACAAATTTGTGTTCTATCATTAGATTGTCAGATTCAGTGATGTTACAGTTTTATTGCAAATACTCCTTAAAGCATCTTGGGACTGTGTTCTGGAGATAGAATAGGGTATTGATATTAGATTTAGTTATATGTCATTATCTTTTTTTAAATAAAATTTTATTTAAGTATATCATTCATATATGAACATACATAAACAAAAAGTGTATAATATAAGTTGTGACCTTTCAAAACAAACATGCATATCATCATACAGGGCTCCCGTACATCACCCCATCACCAATACCTTGCATTGTTGTGAAACATTTGTTGCAAAATATGAAATAGCATCAGCAAAATATTACTGCTAACTGTAGCCCATGTCTTAAATTTGGTGTTTTTGTCCTGTTAACCACAGTTGATCTTTCACCACTGGATTCCCTATGTTATACAGCCCCATGTTCTGTACAGTCCATTCAGAGTGGTACATTATCTTGATTATAGTTAATTATAACTACAATATAGTTAGAACTGAAAATATAATGCATATTTTTAAATTGATACATTGCTATCAAAATTTTCTAATGAATGTGTTCCTTGATGTTTTAAAAGTTAATCATCTGATTTTCTTCATAAAAACACTTCAAAAGATAGGAATAGAAGGAAAGTTCCTCAGTATGATAAAGGCATATGTGAAACGCCCACAACCAACATTATACTAAATGGGGAAAGGTTGAAAGCTTTCCTTTCAAGATTGGGAACAAGACAAGGATGCCCAGTGTCACCACCAATAAAATTGATTTGTATAAAAAAAGAGAAAAAATAAAAGGTGGTTGTTTTAAAGCACCCTCCCACCCCCCAAAAAAATTACTCGTATTAAGATACATTTAAAGACTATCATGTGATGGTCAACAAATAAATCCCACCCTCACCTGGCATTTTTATATTCAGAAAAAATCTTGGCAAAGGAAATACTTGGCATGTTTCTTGCCCCTGCCACATGTGCTGTAAATCTAGAGATAGCAGTTGTCAACCTGTATTTTAAATGTGCGCAATGATTAACCATTATTGTTACTACTCTGGAGAACAATATGAGTACACCTTTTTAAAGTCATTGCAGTTCTTACTTACACTCCCATAGAAAATTGGACCTAAATGTTAAAGGGTTAATACTAGTGCAAATAACTACTTGAATTTGGAAGATTTAAAATTTTCCACAAGGCAAAAACATTCTTTAAAGTCATTTTCAGCCTGAAAATCTCATCCTTTCATTAAAATAAAGGGGAAAAAAGCATAGCCAACCTCTATAAAAATTTTCATGTCAATTATATATTTCACTAGCATTATGTTTGATCCAAATGCTATTTTTTTTTTTTTACAGGCACATAAGTACCCATATATTATTAGATGTGTAACCATACCACTTTCCTTCCCCAGATATTTATTACTTTTTTATTTTAATTTCTCTTTGGCTCCTCTTCTTTGGTTGACTTAACATAATATTTTTTCTTCTCTTGACTTTGAAACCTCAAAATATTCATTCTATCCGTACTAATTCCCTCATGCCAAGAGAAGAAGGTTCTCCTCTCTTCCTTTCCGAACCAATTCCTTGTACTCTTTTCTTGGTCTTACACTTCCTTTCCACCAGCAGGATCATACTTCCTCATTGTGATTCCTCACCCAGTTTCTTTGGTCTTTACCTCTGGGCTCCTTACCCTCTACTCATAAGCTCAACTAGATTCAGCCTTAAGATGTTCTTCAACTCTGGAACCTATTTTGTATGTGTTCATTAGCAGTGGATTCCAAGATTTCTCTTCTCAGATGGTACTTGCTATCTCCTCACAGAAGCTAGATTGCTGCCTTTGTTTAAAGTTGCTGCTCAGTGCATGATTTTAATCTTTGATCCTGTATGAAGGGGTAATTATTTGGATATAATGAAGATGAAAGTGCTTTTGCCATCTCATTTGAAGAACAGTTGCTCAATAACTCATTAGTCTTGATGAAAAAAAGTAATCTAGTGAGTAGTTTCATGTAGATTTTATTCTTCTTTCTCTGATGGATGATTTTCGTAGACATCCAAGAAAATGTGTCCTTGTTTCAGAAGAGACTCTTGGTTGATGAGGAATGAAGTTAACTTTGTTTCTTTAAATTTTACCCCAAAATAATAGATTGAGTGTAATTGCCTGGAGAGATCCCCAAAGATAGCTCTTTACTCTTTGTTTTAAATCAAGATGTGTCAAATTTTTATTGTTTTGGTCCAGTATGGGGCATATAAGGTATACTTGATGCATTTTGTTTATTCCATTTGCATTTTCTGCTATCTGAAATTGGATTTATTTTTTGTTTAATGTTGCTTCTGCTTCTGTCTGTAAGAATATCTTCTCTGCTGTCTCTCAGAATAGTTTTTCTCTGCTTCTTATAACTTCATATTATATTTAAATGTTTATTTTTTAGAGTATGTAATTTTAGAAGCAAATCCACAAAATCCCCAATTAAATAAAAGAAATTTTAAGAGATTATTAATAGAACATACTGAATTAGCAATAATAGAACATACTGAATTAGCAATAAAACATAGAAACTGAAAAATAATATTGGTTTTTCATTTTAATTAAAAAATATATATATGTTGCCAGGGACCAAGAATTAGTTTTTTTTTGCCCTGAGTGTCATTAGGAGGGCAGGGCACATTTGTAGCTGAGAGAAGGAAGAGAGAGAGAGCGTGCGCGAAAGAGATGGAATACTTTGCTTATTGTCTGTAGCATGATTAATGCCCTCATGCCCGTCCTTGCAGTGGCAGAGCCACAGATAGCTGGCCATTCCTTACCATGGTCACTTTCAATCTGAAACACAGACTAGACCCACCTGGGAGGCCCAGGTATTTGTACCTAGCAGTCTGCAGCCACGGCCAGCCTATGGGTGTGTGTGCCTATACATACACTGTGGTGGCTCACAGTGTTTTAAATATATTTTAACTAAATTAGTTGCCAGCATTTAAGTATCAAGAGATTTAACATAAAACTGGATTTTCAGGTACTGTTGAAAACTTAGGTGATTTGAAAACAGTGCCCTGGCATTTCATTATGGACAGCAATTTGCTGGAGCCAAGCAGATACTGGCTTCATCAGACCAGGAGACCACCCTCCCATTCTCCCTAGTACTCACCTTGCCCTTTGTCAGTAAGACACGAAGGCACTTTTGACTCTACTGCCACCTGTGCCTGCCCAGTTATTTTGTGGACACCTGGCCCACATTGATTCATGTTACATGTTTCCTTCCAATTTCAGTGCTCCTTCAGTCAACTACAGTTAAATATATTACTTTAAACATATGATTGTCATCTCATTCTTTGAAAATTAGCTTCAAATTTGGTGGTCTTTGTAAGGGACATGTGATATAATCTGTTAGGATTAAACTATAAAAGCCTTTACTGAACATGTGTGCAGAAGATACTTGGTTAATAAAGCATCTCATTATCAAGTTCCATGGAAATTAAATAGTGGTGAGAATTCTAAAATACTGATTATTTTTCGTTACAATTTCTGAAAGGAAAACTATAAAAGTACATTCTGCACTGCAGGCAGCAATGTCAAATGGCTATGCATGTACACAGGAGCTTGTTCCCCTTCTGTTGTTGCTGTGGGTGAATTTGCCTTCCTGACTTGCACACTAAACTCCTTCCTCAGTGTTCCTTGTCTGCAGAATGGGCATGGATGTGCTGCAGGCTCTGCACCTAGATGCCACTGACAGGAGCCCTGGCTTCTTTGTCACCTCTGAGGCCAAGTGAAAAGGAGGCCCTCTTTAAGGAGCTATGAGTATTAATTGGTACAGCGGTTATTCCGAATGTGTGTGCTTTCATTGTCTTTAGGATGGATTTGACTATTCACTGTTTAGGAGGTATATTAGTCAGCCAAAGGGTACTGATGCAAAGTACTAGAAATCTGTTGGCTTTTATAAAGGCTATTTATTGGGGTAAAGTTACAAGGCCCTATAAGAGTCCAACTCAAGGTTGATTTCTCACCAAAAGTTAGTTGCCACATGTTGAAGCAGGATGGCGGGTGATGTCTGCCTGGTCTCTCCTTCTATCTTCCTCTTAAGGCTCCATGGGCCCAGCTTCTTTGAATCTCAGCTGTAGGCTGGCATAGGGCTCAGCTGCTCTGTTCTCTTCAGGACTAAACTATCAGACGAATGGCTTATCTCTCTTCCTGGAGCCTCAGGATCAAAGTTCTCTCCTCTTCACTGCCTATGGAGTTCCCTTCCTCTCTTCCTCTGTGTATTTTCTTCTGTCTCTTCTTTTTTTTTCTTTTTAAAAACAATTTATTGAAGTATATCATTCATACATGAACATACATAAACAAGTGTTCAGTAAACATTGTTTACTTGGCATGTCCTTCTGCCACTATTTTTTTCATACCAGGAAGGCCTGAGTTACCGTTCCATGTTGTACTTTCCTTCACTTATGTCCCTTCCTTCTTTCTTTGGGGTTCATAAACTAATTGTTAATTTTTCCTTTAGTTGGAGTTATGAATTTTTTTGTTAATATGATTGTGAAATTTTCTTCTGTTCTTGAAGGCCTTCATTTACTGGCTATCTCTCTTTATTTTGACAATTTTGCCCAGAAGTTTCACATATTGAAAAAAGCTCAAAATAAGGAATATGGAAGCATTGGGGGGAAAATAAGCTATACTAAACCAGGGCATGTAACTGTGAATCTTGACATTCCATGGGTTAGGAGAGGGGGGTATCATGGACCCTGGGGGGCTGGGGAGAAGGGAACAGTCAAGATCTAATGGGTTGTTTGGTGGTCATGGGGAAGGTTTTTCATTACCTTTCAGTAATGGACACAGGACATGGTAAATATCATCAAAATTATTAAACTGTATCATCTAAATTGTAAACTATACTGTAAATCACTGACAATGTTTAGTTGCTATATTTTGCTATCTGCATAACAGTTATAACAATGCTAACAAC
>JAKSZT010053764.1:14909139-14933212 GCA_026826555.1 Tolypeutes matacus | reverse complement strand
TGGTGGGAGGTGTGGGAGGTGGGCAACATGGGAATCCCAGTGGGTTCCGTGTAATATTTTAGGTAATCTAAGCACCTCTTAAAATATATGTATATATATATATATATAAATAACATTTTTGTAAGCAAATACACATATATGCATATATATTTATATATCATTTTGCAAATGTTTGTATGTATTGTGAGAATTTTGATTTTTACCCATAATAAAAATAAATAAATAAATAAAATAAAATCTTCAAAAAAAAAAAAAATAAGAACTGGGGAGCAGATGTGGCTCACGCAGTTAAGCTCCCGCCTCCCACCTGGGAGGTCCTAGGTTCAGTTCCCGGTGCCTCCTTAAAACACACCCCAACATTGCATGAGCATCCTAAGCACGTAATTACTACTTCCTGGGCCATAAATCTGGTCAGGCAGCAAGGTTTCCTGTTGGAAACTAGCAGCCATTGCCGACACAGAGCACACACATCAAATAAGCAGCCAGTAAGCAAGTCTGTCTGGCTATGCCGGCGCTGCCCACCTGCAGACTCCGGGACCGGCCTCCAGCCTTGCTGAGCTTCCAACCCTGCCCGGAAGCTCCAGTCCCGCCCGCTCGGCCCCGGGGGCGTTGGGGGTCCCTGAGGAACGCTGAGTTTGTCAGTCGGTCTGTCAGGTCTGCGCTGCGGTCGGTGGGCCGGTCTGGACCCTAGGCTGGTCAGCGGCGGCCGGGCCAGGCGGCCCCTCCGCCGCCCCCGTTGCGCAGCGCCCCGCAGCCCACCTGGCTGACTCTTCCTTTTTGCAACAAGGAAACAACCCAGCATGGAGAACCTGATGGACTTACTATTGCCTTTGGTCTTGTTTAGGTGGTTTTGGGGGAGGGTTCAATGGAAGAGTTGTTTTGTTTTGGATTGGATGCTGTCAGTTATTCTCAATGTGTGCTTTCATTGTCTTTAAGATGATGGATTTGACCATTCACTGTTTAGGGGACAATATTCTTTACCTAAGATTTTGAGGGAAATAGTAGAGTAATGCTTTCATTGGCCAATTGTATATGATTAGATATCTCAGTAATTTTGTCTAGATGAAACAGTGTTGGGCTAAAGCAGTATTTTAGTTGCCATAGGGGCTCTTGGGTTATTTTTGTGGTTTGTGTGGTTATCTTTTATTGTTTGTGCTCAGATATGATTATGCTGCAATCTTTTTTTTCTGTTCCTTATATTTGTAATATTAACCACACTAATTATCTGTAAAGGGTTCACTATCTTGTTTTTATCTTGCTACATCATGATCACAGTGACCTTGTCTGATGTTAGTGTTTTGTGAAACTGTGTATGTTCACCAGGAGAATACTGTGGCCTAGGTGTTAGAGCCAGGCTGGTTCAACTGACTGCATTCTGGACATGTGTGCCCTGCCCCTCCCCCACCCTACACACATACATAGTTCTTCACACACAGAAGCTTTCTCTTTTTTCCCTGTTTTGTTGGCTCATTTGCATAAATAATAAAAGTGATCTTTTATTGATTATAATCAGTCCAATCGTCCTTTGAAATTATTAACCAGACCATTTTATTTGACATTCTAGTCATGAAAGCATTTGTATTTTATGTATATGATTATATATTTAAGTTTTTAATTAGAGAAGTTGTGAGCTTACAAAACAATCGTTTACAATGTACAGAATTCCCCTATATCATCCCTCCACCAACACCTTTCATTGTTGTGGAACATTTGGTACAGATTATGAAAGAGTATGATGAAACTATTACCACTAACTATGGTACATAGTATACACTTGGTATATTTTTTCCATACACCCTCTATTATTAACACTATGTATCAGTATTGTACATTTGTTATAGCTCATGAGATAACTCTCTCATATTTTCACTGTTAATCTGAACCCATCTTCCACCGTATGGTTCATTGTGTTATACAGTCCCATGCCTTATACATTCTATCCAAATTGTACACTCAGTGGCTGTCACTTTCACCACAGAGTTGTGCAGTCATAATCCCAATAAGACTTTGAGCATTTTCATTAGTCCAAAAGAAAAAAAAATCCCATATTCCTCCTATTATTGACCCTTAGTGTTGATGTTGTACCTTTTAAAAACAATTATGCAAGAGTATTACAATATTGCTGTTAACTACAGACCATAAGTTACATTAATTGTGTTTTCTCATGCATCACTATATTCTTACCACCTTGTAATAGTGACATACATTTGTTCAAGTTCATAGAAGAACATTCTTTTATTTATATTATTAATCAGAGTCCTCATCCACCTCTGGGTTCACTGTGTTATTTAGTCCTTAGATTATTCATTAGCTTTCTATTATTTGAAATTTACATCCCTAGACTACCCCTTTCAGCCACAATCCCATTTATAAACCAACTGTGTTAGTTATACTCACTATAATGTGTTACCATCAACTCTATCTATTTGCACCCTTTTATAGTCAAGCTAATTGAAAATTCTACCTACATCAAGGATCAGCACCCCTTCTCAGTCCTCATTCTATCTCTAGTAACCTGTAATCTAGGTTTTAACTCCATGTGTTTATTCTTTTTTCAAATATTAGAATACACAATATTTGTCCTTTTGTGTCTGGCTTATTTCACTTTTATTAGTATATAATGACCTTCCTTGTTTCTATTAATATCTTTGCTTTTAAAGTCCGTTTTATCAATATAAGTTTAGCAGTTTGGCATTATTTATGAATTCCAAAAATAGATATTGGATTATGTTTGTGAACTTTTCTTTTCCTCTGGGCATATTCGATTATATTGGATTCAGAGGTTTCGCTTTTACTTGATTAAATAATGATTAAGGCTTTGATTGGGGAAACCGTACCACAGAGAAGGGAGGCTGGAAATCTTGAGCTGGAGCCCTGGGAAGTAAGCACACAGAGAATCTTGGTCGTGAGGAAGGAGAGAAGGCCCCGGGAAGAGAAACAAGCCATCTACAACTGGCCTTGTGGAGATAACACAGCAGCTGAGCCCGGAGAGAGGCAATCCCTGGGAAGAGAGGAAACCAGGAAGCCTGAACCCTGGCAGACGTCGGCAGCCATCTTTCTCCAACACGTAGCAGTAAACTTTGGTGAGGGAGGTAACTTGTGCTTTATGGCCTGGTAACTATAAGCTTTTACCCCAAATAAATACCCTTTATAAAAATGAACCAATTTCTGGTATTTTGCATCAGCACTCCTTTGGCTGACTAATACAATAAATACAGCTTCTCCAGCTTTGTTTTGGTTACTGCATGTGTGGAATATCTTCTTCCAGCCTTTCACTTTCATTCTGTTTATATCTTTGGTTCTAAGGTGAGTCTCTTGTCGATGGCATATAGATGTTATATTTTCTCATCCATTCTGCCAGTCTGTGTCTTTTGATTGGGGAATTTAATCCATTAACATTCAATATTATTACTGTAAAGGCAGTCCTTACTTCACTCATTTTGATCTGTCATATCTTGTTTTCACCACTCTTTTTACATTTTTAGTTACTTTTACTGATATAATCTTCATTTCTAGACCCTCTTCCACACCTCTCTCTCCTGTCTTTTTTTCAGGCTGGAGCTGTTTCAGTCCCTGCTTTCAATTCTTTTGTGTTTATACCTGGAGATGGGATTGCCAGATCATATGGTAATTCTATGCTTTCTGAGGAATTGCCAAACTGTTTTCCACAGTGTCTGCACCAGTTTACACTTCCACCTGTTCATTGAATGAGTGTTCCTATTTTGCTACATCCTCCCCAACATTTGTTATTTTTCTTTTTTTAAATAGTAGTCAGCCTAGTGGATGTGATATGGCATCTCAGTGTTTTTTTTTTTAAACTTTTATTTTGAAATAATATCAAACTTACAAGACAGTTTGTGAAAATAACACAGACCCCATAAGCGAACGTCAACTCTCCTCCTCCCCATCTTCCTTGGATTCTCTGATCCAGGAATTCCAGCATTTTGCCATCTTTGCCATTTCTTTTTATCCATCCACCCATCCACCCATCCACCCATCCACCCATCCACCCATCCACCCACCTATTTTCTGAACATTTGAGAGAAGGCTACATATAACATGCTCCCTGAACACATAATGCTCCTATGCACATTTCCCATGAACAGGGACATTCAATCACCAAGTTCATGAAATTCAACCTTGAAATAAGGCTACAGTCTGTATCTTAATTTTGTCTTGTACTTCATTATTGCCCTTTTGTGTCTTTTCTCCTCCATTCTTAGATCTCATCTGATATCATGTATTACATTTAATTGTCATTATCTCCTTAGTTTCACTTCCCTCCCTCCCTCTTTCCCTCCCTCCCCCCCCTTCCTCCCTGGGAACATATATATGACACAAATATTCCCATCTAAATCTATTCCAGGCATAACATTTAGTGGGATTAATCACATTTTGCAGTACCCTAATCACCATCCATTATTAGAACTTCCCCTTCACCCCAGACAGAAACCTTACACTTATTTTCCATTATCTCCTTATTCTGCCTCCCATTTTTGGTAATCTGAAGTGTACTTTCTGTCTCTGGGAGTTTGTATATTCTTGGATATTTTCTTTGAGGTTGCCAAGGGGATTAAATTTAACATCCTAAGTCTATAACAATCTTATTTGGTTTGATGCGAGCTTAACAACTTCAATATTATACATAAACGATGTTTGTATACCCCTCCATTTCCCCATGTTTATGTAGTTCTGATCACAAATCACATGATTGTGCATTTTGAGTCCAAACCATTGGGTTATCATTCCATTTTATGCATTTGCCTTTTTGATCCTGTAGGACATAAAAAGTGGAGTTACAAATAAAAAATACAATGGCATTGGTATTTATATTTGCTCATATCATTCCTTTACTTGAGACCTTTATTTGTTCATGTGGCTTCACACAATTGTCTAGTGTCCTTTCCTTTCAACTTATAGAACTCCTTTTAGCATTTCTTGTAAGGGCCAGCCTAGTGGTGATGAAGTCCCTCAGCTTTCTTTTTGTGGGAGTGTCTTCTTTCCTTCCTCTTTTTTGAAAGATGGAGTGTCTTATGCTGACATCTTCAATGACCACGGCCAGGCATTTAATTTTATTTTTAAAATTCCTTCTTTTAGTGTTTTAGATTCCATTTCCCCACCATTCTTAATGTTTCCTTACTACATTTTAAGAGTTCTTTGTTTAATTAAAGATGGTCATATCTGCCAGTTTTCTTGTTTTTAACTTTCTATGTTCAACATTGGTGTTATGCGTAGAACTGTTTTCCTTTGCACAATATTATAGTCGAAATCATTTAGATTTTCTTCTGTTAAATTTACAATTTCTTTATTTTAAGCCATATAGAGTCAGTTTCATTGTGTGATTGCATGACAGAGACCAAACTTAATTATTTTCCATGCCTTAGTTGCTTCAAATTATTTTTTAAACCAGTTTATTACTAATCCATTTATCGTCTTCGAATATCGCTGAATATTAGAATCACCTGGAATATTTTTAAATAATTGGGGTCTGGGCCTCCTATCAGAGCCAGTAATTCAGAATTTCTCTCTGTGTGAGTGGCTTTTGCACAATTTTTTTTTTACAAGCTTATTAGGGGATTTTATTATGCATTAGAATTGAAAACCACTGTTGTCCATTTAGATATTTGAATTTATGTCTGGGTTTTAATTTCTTTTATATTCATTTGTGCCTCTCATATTTGTCAGTTTTTCAAAACAGATTTACTAATTGTATGCTTCGAAAGTTAGTTTGATTTCCTGTTTATTTTAGGGGAGATGCCATAGAGTCTCTTATTCAGTTGAGTTATAATTTAATCTTATAAATGGAATCTTGATTTTCATTGTTAACTCTGAAAGGTAATAAAGTTGATTAACTGATATTAAATTGTAGTATCAGCCTTCTAAATTAGTGTTCTTGACAGTTACTAACAGCATTAAAGAAGTTTTACTGTTTTTTTAACTTATACCAAATGATTATTTTCTTTTTAACAATAATAACTTTGCAAAATAGCCATGGTGGCATTCACTAGCTTCAGCTACGTCTTTAGCACAGATGCAGCAACTTTCTAGTAATAGATATTCGATATATGTCAACAACAGAATTATGTTCTGTATCAAATTATGCATATATATAAATGCAGACCTTGTAGAAAGGCAAATAGTAATAACTTGGTCATGATATGACTCTATCCTCATTCTTTACATTTTTTAAAAATAAAGAAATTGTATCAAAATGTGATAAATTCTTTCTGGAATTTTGAGTTCTTGTGTTCTACGCTTTGACTGATGGGTTCAAGGGTCAGGGGAGACATTTTATCCTTTTATTTTTTCAGTGTATTACATATCACTTAATATGACATTTTCCATCAGGTCCTGGGTATATTTGGCTTGTTTTAGCCCAAAAGAGTCACATTTTTTTTTGACACTTAACTTTTGGATCTTCCAAGTCCATCTATGTGCCTATGAGGTATAAATTAAAGCCCCCAAATGAGCCCTGTCTTCTCTGCTCTTTAGAATCTGGGACCCAATATCAGTTTCTTCCAGCTATGATATGATTATATTCTTGTGCTTCCTGGGAAATGAGATTAAAAGAGCACTGCTGCTTGCATCTTATTTCAAATATTCTGTTGTTATTGAAAGTCTGCTTTCTGTGAAATTGAGGAATGATTTGGGAACTGTCTTCAAGAATGCAAATTTATGTTTGAAGCAGAACCAGTTGAATGTTAAGCTGCAGGCACCCTACACATCATTATAATAAGACAGTGGCACGTGGGTATACAATTTAGAAATAACTTTGGAAAAATGCCTTCTGCTTTGAGAATTTGATTCAGTCACTTATTTTATACATTTATTTATGCAGCATGGAACACACTCAAACCCATTTACAAATAAAAGATTTTCTTCAATCTATTACATTGTATGTGAATTGTTTATGAAGTCACAGAAGTAGTAACTAGCAATATTATTAAAATGACTAGTGTTTTCAACATATGTTTTATTAAAATTGACATGCTTTGTCATTTTAGGTGTATTTAGATGTTTCTTCCTCTTTATTCCTTTAATATTAGGAGTAGGGTAATAAGGATTTTAAAAAAATAACCTTGTCATTTGTTTTTTGCCTATTAAATTAGCTCAGATTAAAAAAGAGTAACCAGTATTTGCAAGGATGAATTTAAGTCTACTTTTATATTTATAGTGACATTGTAAATTGATCCAATTTTTATGAAAGGCACCTTGAGAAAATGCCTGAAAAACCTTAAAAATATGTATACTCTTTGATCTGTCATTTTATTTCTGGGGATTTATTCTAAGGAAATTGATAAGAAATAGTCATTGGTACATGCAAGATTTTATTTGTAAAGCTGTTCATCATACCACTATTAAAACATAAAACAGCACATAGAACATATTCCATATAAAACAGAAAAACAAAACAACAACAACAACTTGACAGCACCCTGATATCCTGCAATAGATGATTAGTTAAATAAATGATGACACAGTTATGTAGGAGTGTACTGTCATACCATTTAATGATATTGTAGAGCAACATGTAGAGTTACATGGAAAATTGTTCACAGCATGTTTTAAGAGAAACATCATGTGCAGTATAGTCCCAATGATATGAATTCCCTTAGAAAGATGAAAACCAGAAAAATATGTTAAATATTAATATTGTTTCTCCTTATATGGTTATAAATTTCTTCTTGTTATCTTTTATTTTTCAACATTACTACAATGAACATGTTTTAACTTTGTTTTTAGCAGGCAAAACCCAATTAATATTTCAAAAGATTTTGCTTCCTGAGATGACTAGTACTTGCAATTTTATGTGATGTCATTTAAAAAAAGATGACTTAAAGCAGCAGGATGAATATGACAAAATATAACAAAATGTAACATATTATCTGAGCCATTTTCATGAGTGATTGATCGTTTTCTATTTAAGATGTTAGAAAATTCCTTGCCAACTTTTCTTTGTAAAAAAGCTGAAGTTGGTCCTAGATCTTTTCCATTCATTTCAGCATATTTTGTGAATGGATATTTATTATGAAAAGCATCAAGCATCTTCCTTTCACTAAAAGAATACAGAATGTTTTCACCGAATTAAGTTGATGGCATACAATTGTCTGTTTATTTAATTACTTTTGCTTATTCATCAGTTTTGCTCCAGGATGGAGTAAAGGCTCTCCCTGCTTTCATTTTCTGAAGATGAAATTGAGAGATTTAAACATGATTTATTCTGCTTTGACCTATGGTTTGAATTAACTTGGCTATTTGCATTCATTTTGAAGGAAAGTAGTAAATACTTGTAAAACCATAATATAATCAATCCCTTTGTTTTTCAAATTGCTCAGGAGATGGTTCTAAGCTGCCTAGACTATAAAGCTTTATTAGAGTATTAAATATAAAATTGATTTTTATAGCTCATTTTGAAAACAATATATACTTGAGAGTAACATTTTGTTTCAAATAAAAATCTCATTGTTCCATGTTATACAAACATTTCAGCAGTTCATGCTGACCTTTGCATGCTGATCTTTGGGTATGATTAATAAGCTTTGAAAGAATTGAAGATTTTTTCCGCCCAAGTGCTGTTATTGAATTAGTTATGAGTAATAGTAAATACACAGACTTTCCTAATATGCCACTACCTCCTTTCTCCTTTTTTCTACCAAACTTCTTGAATGGGTTTTCTATAATCTCTGCTTCTATTTCTTAATTAAATACTCACTTTTTGACTCTTGAAAACATAGCTTCTCTTCCAGCCATTTAACTGAAACTGCTTTCCAAGATAACATATTTAGTTTTAAGTCAAAAGTCCTCATCTCAGTTTCAGAGTTAGCTGTTGAGGCATCAGTCAGTAGGATTTGCCACAAAGGCCTTCCATGTTTTCTTTCCTTTCACCATGTTCCTGAAAAATTACAGCTCACTCTCTATTCACATTGCAGATAAGGCAGTAAACTTTCTCAATGGATCTGTACTCTCCCTACTTTCTATTCCTTCATTTTTAAATCAGTTATAAGCCTACATATCTTTCAAGATCTAGTTTATACCCCATGTAGTATGATTTTCTCCTCTATCCTGGGACCCTGTTGATAATGAACTCTTCTTGTAGCTACCCTTGCGAAATAAGGTAGACAGTGCACCGGATATGCCCCTTTTTTTTCCTCACGAGTTCTTTACATGGATCCAAGGAGGGGTCTTTAGTGGTCTGAAAACTCTCTAAAATTGTATGGAAATGTATATATGTTTGTATGTACATTTTTTTTTCTGGGAAGGACCCACAGTTATATTTGTAAAAGATTGTAAAAGGCAACTTATTCAAGGTAGAAAAATTCCAATTTAAATGATTTAGCATTCTAAATAGTTTCTTTAATAGTATATAAGCCAAAAGAAGGAAAATAAAAGTATGTAACTATTGTCAGGTTGTTCATTCAGAATCTTTGGTTTATTATGTACCCTCTCCCAATTTCAGCGATTCTAGAAATTGGAAAATTAAAGACATTCTTTTCCATTTCAATTTGGCATAAGTAATTTGACCAATGACAGAATATGTCAGCTTGGGAATTTAAGGTGTTAATTATTTTGCTTCTGTCTAGTATCACAAGAGGCAGCAGGGAATTTCTGTTGAAAGAGTGGACACTCTGTTTGCTCATGTGAGCAGCCGTATACTCATGGAATTTTAGTGCTAGATCAGTCTGCTTCCCAGATGAATCCACTGGTCTTTATAAGTAGCAGTGCTGGTAACAGGTTAGTGGAAGCCTGTGGACTCCCAGTCTAGAGCTTATGTCAGGATGCTTCCCCTATATTTTAGCAGCGCTCCTACTATTGTGTTGCAGGAGTGGGCACGTAGTTTTAAGAGTGTAATTTTGTCAGTGACAGAAGATTGGAGTCATCAGTCAGTTACTTAGTTGGAATAAAGAACAGAAAGATGAAAGGCCCTACGTCAGCTGTATGTGTCTCTTTTTGTTTTGCATCTCTGAATGAATACAAAGCTGTCTCCCACTTTGTTCCTCACCCTTGGTTCGCCCTTCCCTTTTCATGCAGGTCAATGCATAACCATGATTCAGGCCCTGTGGAGCAGTGTAGAGGCTCCTTCTCGAAAACATGAGCCTGAAGTCTTTGATCTGGATTCACTTAATCATTTGCTCTCTCATTGTGTTGCAGGCAGATTTGTATGGAATCTGTGCCACAGACTTTCTAAAATATGTCTCCTGGAAAGGAAAATGTGACCAACTTCTAATTAATGAGAGTAGCTTTTACAGTTTGACACACTTGAAATTTTTTCATCTTACCTCTCTCTTGCTTTGTAAAATAGTTATAATCCTTTGGCTTCTTTTTACTTTTACTTTACCAATAGCACCATGTCTATTAACTCAGTTGTGGGGGAAATACTCTCTCTATATCAAAGTGTCTTTATAATTTGATATATAAACTTTAATTTCCAGAGAAAGCCATTAAACTCAGATGGAATACAGTGACATTTGTCTGGTACAAAATTGCTCTCAGGCTTTATAATATGAGTAAAAGAGCACATGTCAGCCACTTGCCTTTAGGTAGGACCATCTCTGAAATCTGCCTCATTTCCAGAGCCTCCTTCAGTTTTTTCAAAATGTCCATGTATGCACTGATGAATCCTATATTTTATTTTGGTGTTTGTTATCCATTTAAAGGATCAAATGCCACCTCACCTGTTCTTTTGAATTGGTATTTTTTTCTTGCTAGGGGTTGGGAAACTGTGGCCTTGTGGCTGTTTTTGCAAGTACGCTTTTATTGAAGCCATCCTCCTTCTTTTTTTTTTTAAGATTTTATTTATTTATTCATTTATCCCCCCCTTGCTGCTTGTGCTCGCTGGGTCAGCTAACCACGCCGTGCGGGTGGGACTGCCTTCACCAGGAGGCCCCGGGAACCGAACCCGGGGCCTCCCACATGGTAAACGGGAGCCCTACTGATTGAGCCACAGCCGCTTCCCCCATCCTCCTTCTTTTAAGAGTTATCTATGGTTGCTTTTGTACTACATGGTTGGTGTGAATATTCGTGATAGAAATCATGGTCCACAAAGCCTTTTTTAATCTATCTGGAATTATGAGATCTGACCAGGTCTGGGGACCTGGCACATTCATATATTGTCTATCTACACAGAAGAACCAGCCATCCTGCTTTACTTTTTTTGGTAGCAGAAAGATTTATTTATTTTCTTTTTCTTTTACTCATGCATGTCTAGTGGTATCCTTTTCTTTGGCCTAGAACTCAGCTACAGCTCTCAAGTGCTCTGTGTGGCAGTGTTTCCTGGTATTTTAGCCTTTTCTAGCATCTTCCGGCTTGGCAATATTTTTGAAATGCTGTCTTAAGGCCTACATACTCTTCTTCACAGCAAGTGAGAGTTGCATTCACAAGGGACCTGTGGCTTTGATGACCCATTTTTTAGTGGTGGTGATTAGAATGAAGCATGGCCTCCTGATTGTATTATTTTTCAAGCTGTAGCATCTAGAAGTAGAAAATAATGACATTGGCATAAGCTCTTTTATTTGTAATACCCTGCAAACACATGAGCGAATTCTCCCTGGCACACAGCTGTTGAGGAAGATTATGCTCTGTGCAATGCTGCCTGTCTGCTTTTTTCATATTTATTCCAATCACGAATTCTTTACTATGTTTTATTACAAATATTACAGACAAAACCTTCCATCCATTTCCTTTACGTAATGACTGGTTGCGAGGCTGAAAACTATGTCCTGGCTTTCAGGGACGGTTTTTGCATTTGCCTCTCCATTCTTCACTGTAGCCCCTTTTGCAGGACCTTATTGCTTCTAGGCCAAAGGTGGGTATGTTTTGGCCACTTTAGATCTTGTCAAAACCTTCATGAAATTAAAGAAGATTTTCTCTCTGCAGTAAAGGCAGCAGCAGCAATGGCAGTAGCCATATCATCAAGGAATATTTGAGGGTCATGTTACCACTACCATCATGGTAAGATATGAAACATGGAGACTGCTGTTTTCTCCATAGCTGTACCATTCTCCAGTGTGGAGAAAACCATGGTTTCTTCCCAGAATTATTTTGTTCTGCAGATAATCTTTGTAGCACATGCCTCTATAAATGTTTATTCTCACAAACTTGGTGCCATGGTGTGACATATATTTTTTAATAGATACACAGCTTTACTGGAACCAAGAATGAGTCAGGGTGATCAACTTATGATGGGAACCTTGCCAGGTGAGTTGGATACCAATGTAGTTTTATACTCAGGTTAAGAGCCAGCAAGCTGGGTCTGTATATGGCTCTGTGCTTTATTGGTTAGACCGCCTTGTGCAAATTGCCTAGTCTTTCTGAGTCTCACATTCCTCTACAGTAAAGTGCACACAATTAGGGCACACGTGTTTTGGGTTTGTTATGGTAGTAATAAAAACAATTATTATCAGAAGCCTACAGAGTCAGTGTTTGAGGGCCATGGATATATTGGGTGGTGAGAGGGTATGATCGTCAACTATATTGCTCCTCAAGAAAAAGAATGAGAACAATAGTGGACACACAAGTAATAGTCACTCTCAGGTAATCCTGATTTAGGAAGCAACAATTGGGACAATGTTAGAGCAAGATAGCCTTTTAAAATATTGCTATAGACTCTTTTAAATTGATGGTAAGGAAAGTTTTATCTAAGTAGGTGTTTCCAAAAACTTATTCATAATGATGTCCTTTCCCTGTCAGCTCCTCATTCTTGCCAAATAATTAAAAGAAGACGACACAGTTAAAAAAAAAAAAAGCAAAACTATAAAGAGTCCTTTCAGTAGAAATCACTCTACAGCTCAGGACAAAGAATAATATAACTCTGTGTAAGTAATCTTCACTTCATTTTTTGAATAATTTAGCTTTAAAGTTTGAGGCATTATGCCTTTCATATGTAATGTTATTATAATATTATTAGAGGGGATAATAGGATTTAGTAGGAGGTGTTGTAGAGTCCTAGAAAAAAATAAGATCCCTCCTATTCCTCCCTTTTAAAGGTTAGAACTTGATTAAGCATGAAGCCCCTAAGAGACTGGCCACATAGAGCAGCTCAAAAGGAGACCAGTCCTGCTATATATCTGATAGCTTACAGCTGAACTTGGGAAGAGCGCAGAACAGCTGAGATTGCTATAGAAGGACCAGAAAGAGACAAACCATGTGCCTAGTTGCTCAAAGCTGAGCTCCAAGAGACAGTAGATTCTGGAGGTGAAGGTAGAGACCTCCAAGAGATGGTGACCATCTTGTTTCAACATATGGCAGCTAACTTGGGTGAGAAAGCACCTCTTATATGGTGCCTTGAGTTGGACTTTTCACGGTTTTGGAACTGTGAGCTTTTACCCTAAATAAATACCCTTTATAAAAGCCAGTACATTTCTGGTACTTTGCATCACCAGCCCTTTGTCAGACTAAAGCACCTACTTAATAAAATTTAAAAAATTCTGACCATATCTAGCACATGGTTATGTGATCACAATGCCACCTGATACACAGTAGTCATGAATTTACTCTGAAAAGCTGGAAAGGCCTTAGGATTTTTTACACTCTTCAAATTTACTGAGAAAGTGTGTAGTTACTGTCATTTTCTGGATTTATTTTGATTTATGAGTTACAATTACTATTCATAAGACAGTTCCAAGTGGTGTAAGTGACTTGTAATATATAGCCATTGTATGTTAATTCTTGCAGTCTAGTTAGGTTAACAAATGACTAAACTCATAAATTGTTTATATGAAATAAACTGATAGTTATGTATGCTTTCCTTTGAATAGTAATAAAAGGAAATGCCTGCCAACTTAATTTATCACCAGGCATGTTCTCCTTTAAAGGCCTCTAAAGTGAAATAAAAGTTTGACCTAAAGATTATGGTTACTGTAGACTTGACGGCTGCTACGTCTGTGGTATAAAATACTGTAGGGACATCAACTGCCATAATAAAAAGCTCTCTAGCTTGTATGAAAAGTTGTTATGCAAAGTGAATGTTCCTAGAAGTAGACAGTTTTTAACTAAACCTGCCAGTCAGATCTGAGAGGTCAGGGACATGCCCAGGACGTCTGCCGGGGCAGAGTGGGTGGGTTCTTTCCCTGTTACTCCTCTGCCTCAGGACAGGACTGCAGCCTGCACATAGACAGTAGATATTTGCACTTTCTCATTCTACAATGTCTCGTAGGCAGTAAAAGGAGGAAAGAAAGGGAGCTTTTAAAGAGTATCATGTGAAGAGAGATTTCATAAAAATTCACATTGACATGACGTTCATATATCCGTTCCTCCCATATTTGAGTGCCCGCCATGGGCCTAGCAGCAGGGTTGAGCAGATCGGTACAGGCAGCGCAGTCTTTGTGTCTAAGGACACAAACCCAGCGCAGGGTTTTTCTACCTCAGCACTACTGTCGTTATTAGCAGCACCCTGGCCTCTACTCACTTGATGCCAGTAGCAGCCCCCCAAGTGTGACAACTAGATCTGAGTCCAGGCATCCCCAATATTCTTGGGTTGGGGAGGGTAAAAATCACCTCCCGGTGAGAACAGCTGAACCAGAGAGCACTGTAGTCTATTGTCAAATGATGGGGAGGCATAGAGGAAAATGAGTGCCAAATACATATTGTGGGATCACTAAACAAGAGCTACCCAAAGTACTGTGATAATAAGTTGGGAGGGAGAGGAGCTTCCTAGATCCCCATCCAATGCACTCTTTGTCTTCCAGGCTGACACTAAGCCACATTGCAGGACCTCGTGTGTAGCTGCACAAGTTTTACCTATTATATCAGAATTGTGAGTTCAAACATTTTTTTCCTTTACTGAAGGCAGTATCTAAAATTATTTTTCTTTTTTTAAAAAAAAGTTAAATAATGTTACTGCTGTATAGTCATGAAATACCAAAGGATTGAAAGTAGACCTTTGTCGGTTTAACTTATTGCCCATATATTTTTTTCTTTAAAAAAAAAAATTTTTTTTTAATTTCCCCATAAAGAAATTTTGTACTTTTATGTAGGAAAATTTACCAAGATTTCAGGAAAACTTATCTGTGGATTCCATACTTTATGTTATTTTTAGGCTTTTACCACTCCATGATTATTAAAATTTAAGAAAACAAGTAGTGATTTTTTTTTTTTTTCTGTTTGTTTTTATCCTATTCAAATTAGGACATGTTTGAATATTTCTTTTTTGTTGTTCTTTGCATTCCTAATGCTCGTTACTTTGCATGTAACAGAGTGAACAGTATATTTTAATGATTAGTCCTTCCATTTAGTGATTCCATTTTGCTATTACGTGGTATAGCTGGATATATAAAATGAATGCCTTCAGAATAAACTCATATTCCTTAACCTTACATTTAAACTTTATGTAATTTTTTGTCCATAATGACCTTATTTCATTTTTGATCTTTAAAAATCACTTTCTTCGTCTGACTCTTTCACCTTAACCAAAGTTTTTCCCACATTTCAATCATGCTCTATATGTATGTATGTATGTATACATGTATGTTGGCTTGTTATTAGTTTACGTATCTGTTTATTTACAAAGTCCTTGTGTTCTGCTATAATAATAATAATATGCATGTGGTTTTTTAAAAAAATAATTTTTATTAGAGCACTTGTAGGTTTACAGAAATATGCAGAATGTACAGAGGGAAAACTGTGTGTGTGTATGTAGTATATGGGAACTCTGTTGCTCTATATTTTTTGGTGTTAAACATATACAAAACTTGAAGTCTTAAGAGAAAGAGATTAATATATATGAATAGTAGTTGGAATGTTATCTTCCTGTATCCCAGTGGATCATCTTGAATGCATCTTGGTGGTGCATATACCCCCACTAAGGAGATCACTATACTGACCATTCCATGTGTTCTTTCTATTCTTAACTCCATATGATTTGTCTTCTCTTCCCTCTCCTTCCCCATCCCTCTAGAATCATTTCCGATAACCCTCTTTTTGGGACATCCTTTCTGACATCTCAACAGCTGAAGGCCACCTTGTGCTTTTACCTTGTCAAGGAATCCAGTTGGCCCTCTGGTTGATTATATCTTCTCCTTCACGAGCATTTTTCCTCCCTTCTCTGCCTGTGTCTTGGATTCAGCTAACTTTGTTCAACTTTTCCATCAGTATTTAATTCCACCCCTGGTATTTATCCCTTTCTAAGCTTCCTCCTCCTTTATTTGCTGATCTTAAGATAATCACAAGATCCTTTTCTTTGAAGTGTTTTTTAGTGAATCTCTAAAGGGAGAAATAACAGATAATAAATACTTCCATAGTAACTATTTGTTCTGTAAAGTTGTCCTTAAATTTTCCCTCATCCTCTTCTAGGGTTATCAAACCTTCCTACTAGGTCTTTTACCATCTAAATTATGGAGTGGGGATCTCTGCATTGAGTTGGTTTCACTCTCACTCTTGCCACCAGAGATTTTTGCTTATGAGCTAGGGAAGGTGGATGGTACAACAGGTACAATATACTTGTGAAGCCATGTAGTCTCTGGTCCAAGTGGGTCATTACATCCAGCCACCATCAGACTTATTTCTCCTGAAAAAAGATCATAGACCTCTTTGGTAGTTTTTAGTCTAACTTTTCTGTCTTCTGTTTATTGCCATAGTTATTTTTTTCACATTATTGCTTCTCTTATATATAAATTGTCATCATTTTAATCTCCTTGCCTTATTGCTCCCTGTTTTGTGGAGGATGTTTTCAGTGCAGAATCTTCGCCCTGTTGAGTGAGTGTATATATGTATTAATGAAAGAATGTATGAAATGTCTGTTGACTTTTAAAATTCATTTATAAATCAGCTACTGGGAAGGTTATATAATGTATTATGTTATGAGTGTTGGAAAACTTAGTTATTGGTGGGATACAGTAAGGAGCACCAGGGGAGTATGATTTTGATGGAATAAAGCAGGAATAGAACTCAAGATCATTAGGCATATATGTGTATACATCTAAATAGGTCTTGTAGCTTGTAAAAAGACTCAAGTGAAACTACATCAACATTCTAAGTTAGAATTTCTTATGTTTTAGCACCAGCTCCCTTCCTGTATGGTAATATTTTATTAGTCTATTTAGCAGTAATTTAAAAAATTATATCTAATATATTTGAAGATAAGATGTACATAACTCATCTAGTTTTCTAGTATTCAGAAATGCAAACTGACCTTTGGGCACTGAAATCATTAATGATTGAATGGACTAATGATAAGATCTTCAGCTTTTGAGATAACCACATAATTAGATTGTATGTAAACAACATGATTCCTGATTGATTGATTGATTGATTGATTGATTGATTGGAGGTACTAGGGATTGAACCTGGGACCTTGTACATGTAAAGCACATGCTCACCTGTTCCATTATGAGCTACACCCACTCCACTATAATTTCTTTTTTTTTTTTGATTTGATTCTTCAGCTAAGACAGCAGAAGAGATGATTTATTTTATACATGTTAACACTTGGCCACAACTGAGAACAGAACTAGTCCAGAATGTCACAAGTCTAGGGCAAAGGATCAAAGGGACTGCTTTGGTGTGAGCAAGGTGGGTCCCTCAGAGGTGTTCATGAAGTTTGACGACATTGGAAGTTCTGGATCCATTTTGAAGGTTCTAGCATGCAGTCAATAACTTGTACAACCTTCCTGGGCCTCTGGCATTCCATATTCCTTCTCTCCTAGTCTCCCTGGGTGCACACACTAATGATTTACTTGGACCTCTGCCTCATCTGTCTTTTGCACTTCAGCCTGGAAAGTATACACACAAAATAAATCTGAGTTCTGTCTTTCCCTCCAACCTCAGAAGACATGTACATACAATACATGGGTGGTAAAATTGTTACACTTTCAAAACTATTCAATCCCTGGCTCTGGTAGGTCAATGCTCTTAATTTTCACCTAAAGTTCATCTAGACCTCCAAACCAAATGTTCCTCCCAAGTTTTGTGGAAGGCGGCGCTCCACTTCCCTCCTCCTGTGTTAGGAAAGTCTTAACCTACCTGCACCTTTGCTTCTTCCTCCACTGGCAACTGATCATAACAGAGGCAGAGAATAAAATGAGATCAGTATTTTCAGTCACAGGTTTAGGCAGGGATATCATGAGCAGTCACTTGACAAAATATGAATGCTTAGTTGCAGAAATCGCATCAATAATTTGAGCCCCCTTCCACCCCACCTGGTAGCCAGTGTGTGGTCTTCTACCCTTTCCCTCTCCCCAAAGCACATCCCCACCAGCTCCCCTGCTGCTGCCTTCTTTCTCAGTAGCTCTTGGGTACCCCTGAAAACCCAGCGGCTTGGGAACCATGGCGGACTTCCCCTGTCTTAGTCTCCTCTTACTTGGAAATCCCTACCACCCAGCTTGCTATTCGAGACCACAGACCTTGGCTCTCATGGTGTGGAGGTTTCTACCGAAAAAGAGAAAAAGGAAACACTTAGTTTGCTAGGAAGATGATAAGCGCAGAGACCAGATGTTTGTAGATTTATGATTTCTTTTTAAACATACTTTTTAAAAGTATGCAAGGTGATTTTTTAAATTGGTTGATGTTAGTAAAGGAAAATGAAATACTACTATAAATGTTTTCAACATTTACATTTTTACTTATTAATTCTTTTATAGTCAACATGATAGCATCAGTAAAGTAAGGTACTTATTTCTTTGTTCCATTGAAGGAAAAAAAAATACCATCTTTAATGACTGAGTCAGCCACAGCCCTAACTCATATTTCTCTGTTCCTACTTCAGCAGTTCCTCTGTGTATTAACATTATAATGTTAAAAAGTAGTATGTAACATGAAAACTTTAAATTTGTCTATTTCTTCTTAAAATATCATGTAATATTTTCTACTCTTTATAAAAAGAGCTGAGCCTAAAGTATCAGGCACTGACATTTTCCATACATGTGTTGTGGAACCATACTGCCTGGGTTTGAATATTGGGAAAACTACTTAGTCTTTCTGTGCATTGTTTTTTCATCTATTAAATGAGTAAAATAATAACTGTTAAATGAAATGCGCTTAGAACAGTACCCAATACATAATACAAAGAAGTCTAATGACTCAGTAAATAAATGAATAAAAAACTGTTAGACAAATGCTGTAATTAAAATAGCTATTTTGTCATATTAATGTATATTATATTAATGTTATAATGTTAACATATTGTATTGTTGAACATATATCCAAGGACAGTTTTTCATTCATTTACTATCCATTCACTAAGTATTTATTGATCAACTATTTGTGGGGGAGGTTGCACTGATGAGCAGGATAAGCATGGTTCTTGCATGCTTTCACAGGCAAGCCTCAGGGACTGACATTTATAAAATAGTCTTGCAACTAATTACTTATTTAATTACAGTGATTATTTGTGCTTCATATTCATGGCATTGGATTATTTGTGAGCATAGTGTAGGGGGAACTGACCTAAGGTGAAAACTAAAGGATGTTAGCTAGTTAAATATGCTTGGTGTAGCTAGGGAATGAGAATGTTTCCAGTAGAAGTAACATTACATTGGAAGATTCATGATGTAGCAGATGAATAACAATGGAGAAAGAGACTGAAGATGCTGGCTGGTAGATATTAGGGCCATACACAGGTAGATTAGGTCTTGGTCTTAAATCTCAGAGCAGTGGGTATCTTTGAAGCTTTAATGCAGTGAAGGACTTGCTAAGCCTTTTCCACCTGCAATGTGGAAAATGGAATTGGTGTAACCAAGTTTGTAGGAAGGGGGTGGGAAAGGTTGAAAGAGGTATTGATGGGCTAGGATAGATGATATATTATTGTGCCAAAGGGTTGCTGATACAAAGTACCAGAAACCTGTTGGCTTTTATAAAGGGTATTTATTTGGGGTGAAAGCTAACAGTTATAAGACCCTAAAGAGTCTAGTTCAAGGTTTCTTTCTCACCAAAGTCAGTTGCTATGTGTTGAAGCAAGATGGTTGCTGATCTCTGCCTGGTCTCTCTTTCCTGTGCTTCCTCTTCCTCTTGAAGCTTTGTGGGCCGAGCTTTTCCCCAATCTCAGATGTAGGCTGTCATAGGGCTTGTCTCTCAGGGCTTCTTCCTCTTGGCATAGGGCTTGTGTCTTTCTGGGCTTTCTATATTGGCTGCAGATTATCAGGTGAATGGCTCGTCTCTTCCTGGGCCCCAGGATCAAAAATGACAGAGCTCTTTCTCTTCCCGTGTGTTTTCTTGAGTGTCTTTATATCAGCTGTCCAAGAGGCAGGGACTCAACCCAAGTCATGCCTTACTGATGTGGTCGAATCAAAGTCCTGATTTTAATAGGCAATTTAATCAAAGATCTTAGCTGAATCTAATACAGTCAAAGGGTAGCACACTCAGAGGAATAGATTAGTTTACAACATAATCTTTTTCTTTTTGGGATTCACAAAAATAACCTCAAGCTATCACAGAGGGGAAGGACCATCTAGAATTCTTTGGCAGCAGTTCTGGGGAGAAATTATTGTTATTTGGGCTAATGGATGGCAATGTGTACCAGTTCTAGACATAACATCATCTGAGTTGATATTGCTATTTTTCATGGCTGTTGAAATAATGAGATCTGTTTTCCCTGTAATGTACCCCGATGTCTGCTCCCACACTGTCTTCAAGAGCAATATCCTTTTTTCCTGCCTCTCTGTATTCAAGACCCCTGAGCAACAATATGTTCTCTATTCTACTTGATTGTACTGCCACCACCCAGTTGTTTTCCTGCCCCATTACTTTTTTTCTCCTAATTTTTCTTGCAGTTGCTTTTCAGCTATTCCTAGGACAACTATTCTTGAGCCCAGAGGAATATTTGAATGATTAGAAAATGGGTGAAGATGTACTTCACTTGCCAACTGTTGGAGCTAATAATTCCAATTATTTGAAGACTAAGAAAAGCCTTCTGATGATATTTTATTGAAAATTTAAGGAAATCTTATTTTTTTCTTATTACCTAAGAAATGCTCTAGTTCATAGTTTCCATATCATTTAAGACTCGCTTACTTAGGTTAAAAAAAAATTTTTTTTAAAGGAGGTACTGGGGAATGAACCCAGGACCTTGTACATGGGAGGCAGGCACTCACCCACTGAGTTACATCCGCTCCCCATATTTAGGTTAAGTTTTACTAAAATTTTTTCTTAAATAATCATTTTATATATACCCACTTTAAAAAAATTAAAATGTTATTGATACATATTAATAAAGCATACAATTCATCGAAAGTGTACAATCAATGGTATCTAGGTATAATCACATAGTTGTGCATTCATCACTTCAGTCATTATTAGAGCATTTTCATTATTTCAGTAATAATAATAATAAAAAAGCAAACAAAAAAACAAGAAAATTCTTCTCCTTTCATTCTCCTTGTGCTTTCCCTGCCGTAAATAGCTGCTATCTGGATATATTACACATTTATTTGTTTATTTTTAAGCAATTTTATTTAATTTTTTTGGTCTTTGGTTCTTGAGTGTCAGATCTTAGGAAAATGTAAATTTCCAAGAGGCTGGTTTATATGATTTCTTTCTCTATTGCTACATCTTGGGAGTTATATTTTTTAAATGAGAGAATAATTATTAGTAGGAAGTAAAAGAGAAGGGTGGTTATGAATGTGTAAGCATTCAGAACTTAAATCGCCAACGCAACTTGTAGGGAAATACCTGTGTTTCAGTTATAGCTGAACTATGGTGAAATTGAAGGTAATTGATCACTAAGTTGGGCTTATCTCCAGAACACAAGTTCGTTTTCACGTTAAAAAATCAATCAATGGGAGCAGATATAGCTCAGTGGTTGAACACCTGCTTCCCATATAAGAGGTCCTGGGTTTAATCCCCACTACCTCCTAAAAAACAAACAAACAGAAAAACAATCACTGTAATTTACTGTATTAACAGAATAAAGGAGAAAATTCATATGGTCATTTTAATAAATGCAGAAAAATCCACACCCATTGTTGATAAAAAGAGGACTTTTGTAATCAGATAAAAGTAACTATGAGAAACCTACAGCAAATGTCATTTTAAATGGTGAAATATTGAATACTTTCTCCCTAAGATTTGGAGCAAAGCAAGGCTGTCCAACCTCACCATTTCTATTCAGCATTGTACTGAAGGGCTTAGCCATTACAGTAAGTTGGGAAAAAGAAATAAAAGGCACGAAGCTCAGAAAGTAATAGGTAAAACTGTCCCTATTTGTATATAACAGGGATTCTTAACCTTTTTTGTTCCATGTACCCCTTTGCCAGTCAGGTGAAAACCATGGACCCCTTACTAAGTCCATACTATACTGTGTATTATTTAATAAATATATCACACCTGTACCAACATGTCCCCACAAGAATAATGTTCTTTTAAATTTCAATTCAAGCTCATGGACACCTTGTTAAGAATCCCTGGTATATAACATGGTTGTTTACACAGAATATATATCTATATGTCTATATTGCTAGATAGATATAAGTATAGGTGTCAGTAGAAGAGAGACCCCAAAAGTACATTCATACTTACTTGGCCTGCAATTTTGTCAAAGGCATCAAAACAGTACATAGGGGAAAGGAGCCTTAAATATTTGGGAAAAAAAATGAACCTTGACCCCCATCATACATGAGTGCTAATTCAAGATGGATGCTAGACCTAATCTAAAATATGAAGCGTTCGGAAGTAAATTGTAGGAGAATATCTTTAAACTTGGGAGTAGGGAAAACTTTCTAATGTCACAGAAGCAATAATCATAAAAGAAATAAATTGATGAGTTAGATTTCATTAAAGTTAAAATTTATGCTCATGGAAGCACATCATTAATAAGGGGGATAAATAAGCTTCAAATTAGGAGAAAACATTTGCAAAATAAATACTTGAAAAAGGACTGATAGTATATAAACTATATAAAGAACTCAAACACCTCTATAATAAGAAGACAAAACTATCTCAATAAAAAATGGTCCAAACATTTAACAGACTGTTTACAAGGAAAAATATACAAAATGAAAAAATATCCACATAAAGAGCTTAGGCACTGATGTTAAAAAGATATGGCCTTGAGACTTTACTCTACAACTTGCTTAATGTGTGATCTTGGGCAAGTTACTTATTCTCTGCTTCCTATATCAGTATATTAGGGACAATAAAAATTTCTTATAGGGATATAAAGATTAAGTGACATAATTCATTCAATATTCCATGAAAATATGCTTTGCATTATCCCTGTGCCTGATAAATAGTATGGACACAATGAGCAGTAGATGTTTGCTATCATCCTCTTCATTAACTTGAAATCTTTTAAATTTTAATAAATTAATACACTTATATTAAAAACTTTATTGAAAAATATTTAAGATAGGTTTTTTCCATCTTATATTTGTGGCTAAGGGTAAATGAAGGGAAGCCGTCATGGACTTGGCATTGGGGAAAGGAGACCATGAATATTATTGGTGTATTTTATGGGTCACTGTTCTTGCTGCTGCCTCCACTGCAGGAATTCGTGTTCTGTGGAGACAGGTCTTCTCAGAATCAGGGCCTCTTGTATGTGATTGACAAGACTCTGCCATGTTGCTGCTGCCAAATAATAATTACATTAAATTGTTTCCATATAGTCTATGGTTTCATAAAGAAATAATTTAAAAGGAAATTGTTGATTGAATATTAAAACACAATTCTGACCTTCAAAATTATAAGTTTACTTTGTTAGAGCTGCTGGAAGATGTCCAGTGTAAAGTAAGAATTCTTTGAAATTAGGTTTCCAATGACCTTTTTTTTTTAATTTATTTTTTATTTTTTTTAATTTTTTTTTTATTATGGGTAAAAATCAAAATTCTCACAATACATACAAACATTTGCAAAATGATATATAAATATATATGCATATATGTGTATTTGCTGACAAAAATGTTATTTATATATATATATATACATATATTTTAAGAGGTGCTTAGATTACCTAAAATATTACACGGAACCCACTGGGATTCCCATGTTGCCCACCTCCCACACCTCCCACCACATCCCACACAAACATCTCCCACAGTGTGGCCCACCAACCTCAATGAACTTACACATCCTGGAGCCTTGCCACCAACCATAGACCACAGTTCACACTGTAGACCACACTCTCTCCCACTCAGAACTGAGTGGGAGAGAG
>JAKSZT010053764.1:14860895-14908739 GCA_026826555.1 Tolypeutes matacus | reverse complement strand
CCCCAATCCAGAGGCGACTGGGATGGTGATGTCCACTCCAACTCCAAATGACCTTTGTAGTGCAATGCCAATAGCTTAATATTATCTTTTGATATGTTATTCATTTTTAAGTATTTAGTAATTTTATATCTCTATGGTTGCTGGTTACCATATTTCTTACATTTTATTTTTATTAAAATTAGTATTTATATCTGATTAATAAAGTAAGGTGGTATTTTATTTTAGATTAGGGTAATTTGGTAATTTAGATTAGTATTTAAAATTTTTATATTGGTTCTGGGACATTAGAATATGTTACTTACATCGTTTCAGTCAGTAGTTAATTGTTATTTTGCTGTTTTCTGATAACATAGAGAATGGAATGCTATTACATATTTATACATTTTCTTATTTAAGGCATTTTCTTGTGTTGTGGTTGGCATTTAAAAACTTTGCTGGCTTAAAGAACCATATAAATATCAAGTCTCTAGATTAAGAACATAGGGTTAATTTACCTGTTTACTTTTAGCTTGATATTCTAAACATGTTAATTAATGGTAATTGTTTTGCACACATGTAAAATTGGAAATTTAAAGTAGTCTTATGTTCTGGCAAATTTTATTATATTAAGTTCCGCTACTGATTGTATTATTAATTTTATTTTTCTTTCTGTGACTGGTTCATAGTATATAACTGTCTTACCTGGCACCCCATTCCAGTAGGTAAACATCCTGACTATAAAATCATTTTTTCTTAAGTTAAATGCAAATTATTAACTATAGTCCATAATTTACATTAATTGTAACTTTCCCACACATTTCCATATTCTTATCCCTTTAACAGTAAGGTACATTTGTTCTAGTTCATAGAAGAACTTTCCCGTATTTGTTCTAGTAGTTAACAGCAATATTATAATATACTTGCATCAATGTCAGAGAAGGTACTGTGTTAAGAATAGGGGGTGTATGGAAAAATCCTACCAATTGTATGGTATAGACCATATTAGTAGACTATAGTCACTGATTATGTTCTCTCATAATCTGTAACAAATGTTCCGCAACAATATAAGGTATTGGTGGAAGGATATTGTATAGGAATTTTGCCCATTGTCCATGATTGTTTTGTAAGTTCACAACTTCTCTAATAAAAATATAAAAAATGCAAATTGTTATACTCTGGTTTTAACTCTAATTACATTTATAGTAACAGGCTGGAGAATGACTTTTTCTTATCTTAAAAATCTTTTTTGTGCTTATAGATTATTTTAACTTTTCATCTGAATGTATCATATACTTAGAAAGTCAATATCAAATGTTGGAATTTTGTCCTAAGATGGTCTTAATGGGTAAAGATTCTCACAATTTCTCTGTGTCCTTCCACTCCCTCTTGATGCAGAAAGATAATGGACTCTTTTTTTTTTTTTTTTTTAGTTTTTAAAATTTTTTTACCTTTAAAGAAGCTTTAGATTACATAAATATTACATAAAAAATATAGGAGATTCCCATACACCCCACCCCTCCCTTCTCCCATTTTCCCCCATTAACAATTTTCATTAGTGTGGTACATTTGTTACAATTGATGAACACATATTGAAGCATTGCTACTAACCATGGTCTATAGTTTACATTTTACTTTACATTTTGCACTGCATAATATTATAGGTTTTGACAAAATGTTTAGTGACCTGTATCCGTCATTAGAATGCCATGCAGTACAATTCCAATGCAATGGACTCTTTTTGATGTATATTTTCAGGAATCCTCCTGACTTCCTAGCCATGCTTTCTTTTCTGTTAGCTTCATTCTCAGGCAATTATCTATGCCTTTGTTGTGCAATAGATATCTGTTGGCTGCTCTAGGTTAACAAGCTAGAAACAGTGTTGACATTGAACTTCCTTGGCCTAGCTTGAGCCATGTGCCCATCCCTGAACAAGTCACTGTTGCCGTTGCTAAGGAATGTTTGATTGAGTCTAGCTTCTCCTAAAACACAGCCTGAGCTTGGGGGAGAATCAAGGTGCTTTTACCTGAATAAAAGAAGGAAGGGGTGCTGGAAAGGTGAAAAGAGCAAGCAACAATGTTCATGTAGTGATTTAGCTGCTGACTTATTCAGAACTCTTTGTGAGCAAGCTTATAACCATAAACTTTAATGGATATGAATTACATTACCAAGGGATCTTTGAGTAAAGATAAATGTAGCTATCACATAGGAATCTTGGGATTTCCAGTCAGTATGGCTCAGTAAGATCGTGCTGCTCCCAATAAAGATGATCTATTAACTATGAAAATGGAAAAGTAAGACATAGGCACATAAATAAAAAATAGAATAGAAAAAGTGAAGTAGTGTATATGGATTAAAGTGTGACCCGGTGGACTCTTGTTTGAGAGGCAGGCAGTTATTGATTAAGCCTTGGTCCAAGAGGGTATCATTAAAATTGCTCCATGTAAGAAAGGGCTGGTAATTTCTGAGTTAGGTTTGTGTCTTGAAGCCAGGGACCAACTGGGTCATCTTGTTTGTGATATGAGACCCTTAGTAAAGAAAAAAGATGAAAGTGTTATCATCAAATGTGACTTTTATAAAGCTGTTTGTCAAAATGGGAGGACGTGCACACTCCTGAACAAAAGTCTAAATGAGTCTTTTCCCACTGGTGATATCCATTTGCAAACTGGATTTGTAATATACCCAATATAATGTAGGCAGGAATGCCAAAATGCTTTGATAAGATCCATCTATTTTGGGGTTTAATGGTGGGTAAGAGAGAAATACTGAACTGCAAGGTGTGATTAGTTAGGCTAGAAATAGTGTATCAGTCAAAATAATGTTAGCTGCCTTAAAATTGCAGTAGTTACAAAGAAATTTATTTCTTGCTCTTATGAAGTCCAGCAGAGGAGAGCCTGTGGTCCACACAATGATATAGGGTTCCAGGCTGACCAAGGCTCTGCCACCTTCAACCGTGTCTTCTGAGTTCATATTGTGCATTCCCTTATAGCTGGCAGACAGGAGAAGAGAGAGAGGGTGTCATAGATAGGAGGTTTTTATTGGATAGGTCTGAAAGTGGGGCATATCATCTTTACTCACAGTCCCTTTGCTAGAACTCAGTCCAATGGCCACACACGGCAAGGGAGTCTGGGAAATACAGTCTGTGTATTGGTTAGGAATAAATGGAAACAAATTTTGTCAGATAATTAGCCAATGGATATGAGGGTGGGAAGGCAGAAGGCAGGATGAGACATAATAGAGCAGTGCCCTTCAGACACTGCTGTAAAACATGGTTTCTGGCTTGGGCAGGCACATGCCAAGGTATAAACACATTGGTGCTTGTTCTCTTTCTAACCTCAGAAAATAAACTCTAGGTATTAATGTGCAGTGTTCTTATATTATCAGGAGTAGCACTTTGAATAGTAGAAGGGAGCATTAGCTCATTTTTCCCATATGTTTCCTTAGTAGTTGGGGAGATTTAATTTCTTATATTCTTTGATAGTAAGTGTTCTAATAGTGAAATAGGATGAATATTTGGTAAAAGCTTTCAGTCAGACTTCTTTGAGTTATGAAGATGGAGAAGTCATCTGGATGTAGTAAAGGTGGATGAGCTTTTCACTTGTATATTGCTTTCTCATTGGACATCAGATAAGTCCTGTGGGAGCAACTTTAGGGATATCATGATTCTGGGAAGAAATCTTAGGAATGAATCATGTTGTTAAATTTAGTATTTTAATTCAGCCCATCAGTTGCAGTACAATTTTTTGAGAAGATAAAATAATGAATAGTAAATAATAAATAAAAACAGTCTTATCTAATTCCAGAAAACCAGTGGTGAAAGTTGAAAATTTTCTGCCCTCCATCATGTAGCTAGCTCAGCCTTTTATTTTGTGTTCTCCTTTATATGTGGAGTTTGGTCACTGTAGTCATACCTGTTTGCACAGGTTAGGTGCTGAAGCATTTGTAGAGTGAGTGTTATCAAAGCTTGTTACTATGAACATTACTGTAGCAACAGAAGTATTAAGTTAGAAATGAAGACAGATGTGATTTTATATTTGATTTAAAATGGCGTCTCATGTAATTTTATTTTTCTCAATATACTTTCACAGAGGGAAAGAAAACCTGTGGTGTGATAGACTTCATGATTCTGCATCATGAAAGGAAGGTTTGCCATTTACAGTGTTGGGTTTGAGATTAGATGGATCAGGCATGGTAATTTTACAGCAAAATTGATTTTCCAAATTGATTTAGAATAGAGGGAAGCGGTTTTCAACTTATTTTCTATGTTCTTGGACAAAATAAACAGGCAAAGGGTGAGCAGCTCTGGTTTGGGATAATTATTTATTGCTACAGAAAGTCATTATACTTTTTCAGAAACCTTGCTCCTTAAAATGGTTGAACTCTAATACTAACCCCAGTTATTCTCAGGGCACTACCTTGCTTTCCCCTCTAATTTGGTTTGTTAGACCCAGTAAGGAAAGGTTTTTGCATTTTGATATAATGGACAAGTACTGTAGCTTATATTCATTCACTAGTGAAGATAGCACATTCCTGTTCTTTTATTTCTTGGCAGCTGAGGGACTGTAATAGGCAGCTGCATCTTAGGAAATAAGTCAGACTGCAGCCATGTAATGATTTCTTATTACACATATAGTTGAATAATCTTTAATTATTGTGTAAATTGTGCAAATGTGGGGCTTTTTTTTTGGGCACCAAAAATACAGTTGGATGGAATTGTTTTAATGTGGTCATTACTGCTTGACAGAATGTAGGACTGATATTAACTGTATTTATGATTGTTTTCTGGACTTATTCTAGTTTGGCTTTAAACATTTAAAATTACACGTGAATATGAGGAAATGTAGATCATTAAAATTCCATTCATTTTGCAGCCAGTACAAAATCAGTTTTGGGACTGATTAATGATTTTTTGGAGGGTTAAAACCAACCAGATCTTAGCAAACCACTTTCTAATTTTTTATCAGTGGTCCCTTTGCCCATGACAATTCTACATTTTATTTAAATTAACCAATTTCTTACTGAGTGGATGAAGAGTTAGAAATTTGAGTTTAAGTTTGTTGCTGTATGTCATTTGCTGGAAAAAAGATTGTAAACATTTATGACCTGTTTCCCATTAATTAAGGCAGAATTCCCACATTAACTAATGAAATACTTTGAGGTTTTCTAATTAGAGCTTCTATACAAAGATCAAGTAACTCAATTAAGAAAAAGAAGTAAATAATAATTCTAATGAAATGAGGTTGACATTAGATTTTAATTTTCAATTTTTTCTTGTTTCTGATGTTACTGGCAATGTCTGGCATTTTGGCAATCATTAACCTAATGTATGTGGAGCATGTACTCTGTGCTGGTGATGGATATACAGTGGTACAATAGACATGAACCCTGCCCTCCCAGAACTTAGATTCTCAGGTGGGAAACAGACATTAACTTAATAAATACACATATATAAAATTACCCATTTTGGGAAGTGATCTGAAGGAAAAGAACAGGGAGTTTAAAAATGAAATATCTTTTGTTTGAGATAAATATAGATAAATCAAGATTGAGCAAAACTTCATGCCACTTAAGAAAGGGATCTATTTATGGAACCAATTTGACCATATTCCCATTCCAAATATATGGCTTTAGCCAAGCAACCTACTGCCCTGCCAGTTCTAATTGTACCCATCACCCCTGCCCTCAAATCAGATCTAAGCAAACCATTCAATCAGTCTCTCTCATACATATGTATATTTTAAGTACACATACATATACATAACATATATTAATATATTTATAATCAACATTCTTTCTCCACTCAAGTGTAAATGTATTTGTGCACCATTAAATATTCTTTTATAAGATCAGTGTTCCTGGATATAATATTTTAAAAATTGGTAAAAATTTTAAAATATTAATATTTATATTTCAATATTAATACATTAATACAATATATATAATTTATATTTACTTTATTTAAATATAAATATTATAATTAATATAATTTATATTTACTTTATTTAAATAAACATTTATTTATTTATTTACTTCATCCATTTTAAACCCCCCTTCCCCGTTTGCTGTTTTTTTTTTGTGTCTATTCGCTGGGAAATTCTCTGTGTCTGTTTCCTGCCATCTCTTCTCGTCCTCCTCCTCCAGTCTTCACCAGGATTCGATTCTGGAGACCTCCGATGTAGGAGAGAGGTGTTCTGCCACCTGCGCCACCTAGGCTCCTGGTTTTCAGAGCTTTCGGAGCATCTCGTCTTGTCTCTCCCCTGCGTCTCTCTCCCGTTACATCATCATCTTGCTGCATGGCTCCTGGGGCCTGGCGGCTCACGGGCACACAGAGCCTGGCAGCCCATGCGCCTTCTATATATATATTTTTTATTTTACCGGGAGGTCCCGGGGCTCGAACCCAGGTCCCTCCATATGGCAGACGGACGCCCAACCATTTGAGCCACATCTGCCCCCCCCCGCAATTATTTCTAATTTTAATTATTTGCTAAACAACACTGAGATGAGCATTCTTATATTCATAATTATTTTCTTGGGATTAAGTTCCCAGTTGTAGTATTACTGGTCATAGTTTATTCATAATTAAAAGTTTTGATCTTCATCCTGAAATTGTTGATTTTTTTTTTTAAGACTCTGAAATCAAGCATCTAATGGTAATAGTGATGGAAGTTAGTTGTGCATGTTCATTCCCTGTTGGAATATACTTGATTTAAATCCTGTTCTTCTTATCTTGGTTTCTTAGAATAATAGTGAATCATCCTACAAGAAAAGTTTATCCATATACTTCCCTATTGATGGTGTTTTAAAATTTGTCCAGAGAGAAAATGAAGGAACACTTAAACTATGTTGTATGTTTTTCTATCTTCTGTTTTTCTTCTGATTATTGTTGGATGTATCCACCTCTTCTCTACTTTCAATCATTTCATAAAATTAATAACAGACAAAAGGGGGAAAGTAGCTATTCCTCATAGACTCCTAGAGAAACAATACATTATTGAAAAAATATTAATAGTGTCAGACATGTTCTCATACTTGAGTGAGAAGGCAAGGCTTAGCAGATAAAATAAATCAGAAATGCTTAATGGTTTACTTATAGTACTCCTCGCAGGTTTTCTAAGAACATGTGGCTGAAAAAGTATGCATTGTTACTTAATTAAAAATTTTCTATTTTCACCAAAATTCTGTGTTCACCTATAATAATTTACAAAAGTCATTATTGTTATTATTATTATTATTTTGTCCATTTAGCTTTAACCAGAGAGTTTTCAGTTAGCAGGGGACATGATCAGAGTGCATGGAGTACATTTTAGTGTTATTGACATGACCTCTAAATTAATAGAGGTTCCATTTTTTTATGTCACTCAATTTCAAAATTCAGTATGTACATATAGTTTTTAAAAATATGGTAACTGAACACTAATTCAAAATGTTAATAATACAGAAAATTGTGTGTATATGAGGAGTATATGTGAACTCTGTACTTTCTGCATGATGTTTCTGTAAACCTCGAATAAAAAAAAATTAAAAATACGATAACCTAGACTTGAATTGAAAGCTATCCACAAGTTGTTTTTCTCTCTTCCAAGCCAGAGCACCTTCAATATATACCATCAAGAGCCTTCATTCTGGGAATTGCATCACATAAGCGTATCCATTTTATTATTTTTTTCTTGTTTAACTCCTCCTTAATTAATCTTTCTTCACTAATATTTTCCTACATTGATATCAGTGTTTGAACTGTGCAAAAATGATGGAAAAGGATAGGAGATGTTGTTTTCATCTCAGTTTCATCAAAAGTAAAGAAGAAGTAAATGACTCCAACATTAGTCCAATGATATTTATCTTGGCCAGCATTCTACTGTGAATGCCTGGAAGATGGCTAGTTTGTATTCAGCCCCTTGCATTACTCAGCATGATCCTAGCTACTCAGGGGTTACTTAGGCAATGGGAAATTGAAAATCACACAGAGATTGGTAGGTAGGATACTGAATCTTGCATCATGTGAACATTATTCCATTCCTTATCCTTGTAACATTCAGCAAATCACGTAGCCTTTTTTGCATCTCAGGTTTTCAGCCATGAATTATGACAGTTGGAGTGGATGATTTACTTCTTAGGGTTCATTCTGGGTGCAGGATAAACTTCTGATGTGATTGTGTCCACGTAATAAGTCCTTAGAAATATCTAAAAGACACTCAAAAGTGGAAGTCAATATATCTTGGCTTTGAAATAAAAACATTTAAGAGAAGGATTATATCTTGTATATTTCCAGGCCATTTATTTCTTTTCTCATACATGATCTTATAGACTGTTTTGAACAAATATCTATATTCATTAAAAATTTAGATTCCTAAGAGTGTGCAGAGCCCCATCTTATCTCATTTTGGCCAAATTTTTCATCCATATAAAGTGTGACAGGTATTGCATGAATTCTGAACAAAATACTTTTACCCCTCAATTCTAAATGGTTCAATTTCATGTTGTGTTTTACATGGTAGAGCATGAGTGCCTTGTTTAATGTCTGTAACTCTGAACTTGCACAACCTTTCTATTCAAATATTCAGCTAGGTGTTGGGAGACAAAAATTGTAAAAATAATATCTGTAGGATCTTTTGAAGGCCCCAGAACAAGCTATTTGAATTTATCCCTCTTCTTTTTGTGTAGTTTCTTTGTATATTTGAATAGTATCCACATAGGTCAGAAAAATAGAGTTTCTTGCCATATACCTTAAATTGCTTTATATTTGAAATAATTCATAATAATGATTCATTAAAATTATAATAAGAAATTTGGTTTTGGTATAATACTTTTTACCATGACTATGTGAAATAGCTTTGTGACCTTTAGGGAACTTTTTAAAAGTTTTTATTTTGAAATACTTTTTTTTTAAGATTTTATTTATTTATTCATTTATACCCCCCTTGCTGCTTGTGCTCGCTGGGTCAGCTAACCACACCGTGTGGGCGGGCTTGCCTTCACCAGGAGGCCCCGGGAACCGAACCCGGAACCTCCCATATGGTAAACGGGAACCCTACTGATTGAGCCACAGCTGCTTCTTGAAATACTTTTGAACTTAGAGTTACATTTATAGAAATAATACAAACCTCATGCAGAGAATAGCGACATACCTCTGTCCCCTAAATCCACGAATTTTAATATTTTGCTACATTTGCTGTATCATCTATCAATCCATATATCTGTTTGTCTATTTATCAATTCATTTTCTGAACTTTTGAGTGTAGGTTGTATACATCATACCCCTTGAACACTTTACACTGCCCATGCACATTCCTAAGAACAAGGATATCTGCTTTTGTAATCACCTTAAGTGCAGTTGTTATTTCAGGTAATTTAGCATTGATATAAAACTTAAAGTCTATATTTCATTTTTTTCATAAGTCCCAGTAATGCCCCTTTGAACTTTTTTCTTCTTCCTCACTAAATCTCATCCAAGATCATGTATTGAATTTGTCATTGTCTCCTTAGTTGCTCTTCCATCCTCCCTCCCTCCCTCCATTAATTGTGGGAGCATATATATATAACATAAAATTTCCCATCTCAATCATTCCCAAACATATCATTCAATTGGATTAATTACATTATATTGTAGTACCCTTATCACTTTCCATTATTAAAACTTTGCATGTCCCCAGACAGAAACCCTATACCTATTATGCATTAACTTTCCATTCTTCTTCCTTTCAACTTCTGGAAACCTGTCTCTGTGAGCTTGCAGATTCTCTGATATTTGCTTTGTAATTACCACGTGGCTTAAATTTAACATCCTAAATCGATAGCAATCTTGTTTGCTTTGATACCATCGTAACTTCAGTAATATACACAAACTATTTTGCCCATACCTTTCTGTCCCCCATCTTTATGTAGTTCTTGTCACAAGTTACATGTTTATACATTATGAATTCAAAATCACTGATTTATCATTACATTTTATACATTTGCCCTTTAGATCCTATAAAGTAAAAAGTGGAGTTACAAATCACTTTTTTTTTTTTTTTTGGTATTTTTATTTACTCATGTCTTTTATCTTTTCCGGAGATTTTTATTTCTCCATGTGATTTCATCCAATTGTTTACTGCCCTTTTCTTTCAACCTGCGGAACTCCCTGTAGCATTTCTTTTAAGGCTGGTCTAGTGGTGACAAAGTCCCTCAGCTTCTCCCCTCGCCCTCCCACCTAGGAATGTCTTAATCCCTCCCCCATTTGAGATGCTGGTTTCACCAGATATGGAATTTTTGCGTGGTACTTTTTTGCTTTCAGTGCTTTAAATATGTTTTCCCACTGTCTTCTTGCCTCCACAGTTTCTGAAGAGAAACTTAATCTTATTGTGGCTCCCTTATGTGTGACTCATTGCTTCTCTTGCAGCTTTCAGAATTATCTGTCTTTGGTGCTCATCAATTTGATTATAACATGGTGTGCTGTGGGTCCATTTGGACTGTGTTGAACATCTTGGATGTGAATTTTCATTTCTTTTGTTAACTTTGGAAAGTTTTCAGCTATTATTTCTTAGAATATTCTTTCTGTCCCTTTCTTTGATTTGCAGGGAGAGCCAATCTCCCCCTTCTGGGACTCCCACGATGCCTATATTGATACAATTGATGGTCTACCACAGGTTCTTCAGGTTGTGTTCTCTTGTCTTCATTCTTTTATCTTTCTGCTCCTCAGACTGGATAATTTTAATTATGTTCAAGTTGACTGATTGTTCTGCTAACTCCAATCTGCTGTTGTATCTCTCCAGAGAATTTTTACTTTCTATTACTCTGGTCTTCAGCTCTAGTTGGTTCCTTTTCATAATTTCCATCTCTCTATTGATATTCCCTTTGTGTTAATCTATTAGTTTCCTGATTTCCTTGTCCATGTTTTCCTTTGACTCTTTGTGCATATTTAGGACCTTTTTTTTTTAAAAGAATATATCTGGTATGGTCCTTTTTGATGGTTTCTAATACTTTAGCCTCTCACCAGGACCATCACTTCTTGTTTCCTTGTGTGTTTTATAACCTTTTCTTGAAACCTGGGCATTTTTATATTTTAATCTATCACTGGAATGTAGACTGTGATTTTCTTGTTCTTTAAGCTTGTATCTGGCAGTGTTATGACAGAGCTTTCCTTGATTGCCAGGAGTTAAAGGAAAAAAAGAAGTAAAAAGATAAAACATCTTTCCTAGTCTTTACAGATGACCTGTACTTAGTGTTCTTCTTCAGAGCTTACCCATACAATGAGTTTAGAGATTAGCTTGAGGCCCAAGAATGGGGGTCTCCCTGATCCTTCTGTGCATGTGTCTCATCTTGGGTTTAAGCATGTACTTGTGGTCCTAGGAATTCTCTTGTTTACACAGTTATGAATATCCTCTTTCCCATAGGAAACAATTTCCTCATGGTACAGCACTGTACTGTATTTCCTATAGCACTGCACTGTATTTCCTATAGATAGCAATCTCTTGCCACCCTGACAGTACGTTTGGCTTCTTAGTTCAGCATCGTAATTTTTTAGATACATTGTATTAATCTGCCAAAGAAGTTCTGATGCAAAGTACCAGAAATCTGTTGGCTTTTATTATTTTTTTTTTTTAAGAAAGTATTTTTTTTTTTTTTTTTTTAAGTTTTTATTTATTTATTCATTTATCCCCCCCCTGCTGCCTGCGCCCGCTGGGCCAGCCAACCGCACCGTGCAGGCGGGCTTGCCTTCACCAGGAGGCCCCGGGAACCGAACCCGGGCCTCCCATATGGTAAACGGGAGCCCCACTGATTGAGCCACAGCCGCTTCCCTCTGTTGGCTTTTATAAAGGATATTTATTTGAAATAAAAGCTTAAGAGTCCCAAGGCCTTAGAGAGTCCAACTCAAGGCACCATTAAAGGTGCTTTCTTATCAAAGTCGCTGCCACATGTTGAAGCAAGATGGTGGGCAATCTCTGCCTGGTCTCTCCTTCTCCTCTGGGCTTACTCTTCCCCTTGAGTTCTGTGGGCCCAGCCTCTTAAGGCTTTGTGCTTAAGGGATGCTGTAGACCTTTCTCTCGGCATAGGGCTTGTTACTTTCCGGGCCTCCTATATCAGTCTAGGCTGGTCTGCTATCCTCCCAATTTAGCTGTACTGCTATCAGGCAAAATGGCTCATCTCTCCCCAGGACCTCAGCTGTTTGAGCCTTCTCCTGTCACATGGCAGGATAAAAAATAGCAGTGCTCTCTCTTCTATTTGTGTTGAGTGTCCCTTCAAAAGCCCAAAGCAATCTTATCAAATATCTAATCAAAGGCTCCTCAGCTAGTTTTTAAAGTATTTTTACTGAGATATATTCATTTACCATACAATCTAGCCAAATTGTACAATCAGTGGCTGTTAGTATAATCACAAAGCTGTGCATTCATTACCACAAAAAATTTTAGAACAATTTCATTACTCAAAAAAGAAAATCTCCACCCTCTTAGCAGTCACCTCTCAATTCCTCTATCCTTCCCCAGCCCTATATAACCACTACAATATCTTGTACTTTGTGTCTGGTTTCATTCACTTAGCGGAATGTTTGTTTGTTTGTTTGTTTGTTTTGCCTGATAGTAGTATCTTGTAACATAAACATACATTTGTTTAGTTTCAAAGCAAAACAGTCTTATATATTTAGTATTACCCATATTCATATTTCACATGAGGTTTTACTATGCTAAACACCCCATACTACATTTTTTAGCTTTCCTTCTAGTAATATACATGTCTTTAGACCTTCCCTTTCAACCGTCATACCCATATAATAGTTCTGCTAGTTACAAATGTGCTTTTACTATTTCTATTCATTTCCAAAGATTTACAAACAACCTTTTTACCAATTCTGCAAAGATTAACCTGCAGCTTTCTATTCTCTAACCTCATTCTATTTTCTGGTGACCTATATAATAATTAACAACTCCATGAGTTTACAGAATATGTTAAGTCCATAATAGTGCAATGATATGGTATTTGTCCTTTCGTGTCTGGCTTGCTTCCACTCAACATAACATCCTCCAAGTTCATCCATGATGTCATATGCTTCATTTCTTCTTACAGTTGTTGATTTATTTTCTATTATTTTTTTAGCTGCTGATTTTTAAAAAACATTTTGCTCTTTAAATTAGATTGCTCATTTCCAGAGTAAATATTGGACAGTATGAATTTGATTTCCTGGGATGTCTAACAAACAATTATGATTTTATGAGTTAAGTCTTAAGGTAGTGAAATATGGGGGAATTCATTGCAAAAAGACTACTGTGTTAGTCAGCCAAAGGGGTGCTGATGCAAAGTGTCAGAAATTTGTTGGCTTTTATAAAGGGTGTTTATTTGGGGTAGATGCTTACAGTTATAAGGCCCTGAAGAGTTCAACTCAAGGTACTGTATTAGTCAGCCAAAGGGGTGCTAATGTAAAATACCAAAAATGGATTGGTCTTTATAAAGGGTATTTATTTGGGGTAGAAGTCCACAGATACCAGGCCATAAAGCGTAAGTTTCTTCTCACCAAAGTTCATTGCCATGTGTTGGAGCAAGACAGCTGCCGGCGTTTGCCAGGGTTCAGGCTTCTGGGGTTCCTCTCTTCCCGGGGCTGCGTTTCTCTCCGGGCTTAGCTCCTGTTTCTTCCACAAGGTCAGCTGTAGACGATCAGGTGAACGGCTTGCTTCTCTTCTCCTGGGGCCTTCTTTCCAACATCAAAACTGCTCCTCAGAAGACTGCTTCTCCTGTCCTTTGCCTTGCCTTTTATATTCGATTCTCCACCCACAAAGGGGTGGGGCTCAACACCCTAATCCTAACCTAATCATGCCCAGATTAACAGATCAGTTTACAAGCATGATTCAATTATATTTTTGGAATTCATAATTACATCAAACTGTGCCACAGGTACCTACCATAAGAGGTATTTTCTCACCCAAAGTTTGTTGCCACGTGTTGCTGCAAGATGGTGGACGAAGTCTATGAGGGTTCAGCCTTCCTCTTCCTTCTTAAGGCTCTGTGGGTCCAGATTCTTCTGATTCTTCCTAGGCTGGCATAGGGCTTGTTTCTTTCCAGGCTCAGCTGCTCTATTCGCTTTACAAGGTCAGCTGTCAACTATCAGGTGAATCGTTGTCTCTCTTCCCAGGACCTCTGCTGTGCATATGGAGCTCCCTTCCTCTTTTCTAGCATATCTGCTTCTGTGTGTCTCCTTGATTGAGCATCCATTTATCTAGCCCACAAAGGGTTTGGGGCTCAAACTGAGTCGCCCTAATGATGTGGTCGAATTAAAGCCCTAATCTTAACATACTTTAATCAAAGGTGTCTCAACTGAATCTAATACAATCAAAGGGCATCCCAGAGAAACAGACCAGTTTACAAACATAATCAAATATCTTTTTTTTTGAATTTATAAATAATATCAAACTGCTACAACTACTTACAATTTTCTTTAAATTTTGACTTAGCTTCTTAAACTAGTATATATATTATTAAAATTTATAGTTAGAATAGCCATTCTTACTAATACATTATTTCAAAAAACAGTTTACATGAAAAATATTACCTATTATTTGGTTGTTGTTCTTTGTATAAACATGTAGTCTGAGACTGTTAATGTTTCCTTTTCCTACAAATAAAATTATATCATGAATTCTCATAAATGATCCCATTTAATCCTTATTTGCAATTAAGTGGGTATTACTATTTGTCAACACTAACAAAAGTACATTTTCTCTGTACTGCTGATATTTACTGTTTTGGACTCTGACCTTGGCCTTTGTAGGTGTACTGGGTACTTTATGATTTTTTATTTCTGAATATTTAAAATAGAAGATAATAATTATCTATTGTACTTCTAATCATTCCACTGTCAACCTTGGGAGATCTTGTTGCATACTTAAAAAATTCAAGACTTATGGGAGAGGGAAGGAGAAATTAATGTATGTAAGACAGAGTTCTAGTCCAAAGAAATTTAGAGTTTCTAAAGTAAGAATAATAATTGACAAGACAATTGATTCCTGTTGTCCTTGGATTGACAAGAAGAACAAGGAGGGTGTGTTGGGGATCAAGTGAAGTCATCCATGGATGTCCATTGAATTGATTTCACAATTCTTAGGTGCTTAATGCAGGAGTATGTTTACAAATGGACAGAGAAGTGAGTGTTGTCATCAATCATGTAATATCTCTTAATTGCCAGTCTTGGTCCCCCCAGCAGGAACCTCTTAATGTCTGGACCTCCTCTTAGATGTGGTTGTGCAAGATTTGATGTTAATGACTCCTTTGTGAGTGGCTTGCCCACTTTTATTTTCTCTTCACTTCTGTAACTAATTCAAGGAATGGAAGTCAAATATACTTTAATGGGGGTTTCACAGTACCATATGAATGAATAAGATAAATATTAGGTTAACATTTTTTTTTCTTCTGACATTTTCCTCAGAAATAATGTTTTGCACTTCACTGGCCTATCTTCCCTAAAGTTGCAATAATCATAAGAAGGTACTCAGACCTAAATTGGCTTATTAAAGGGAGCATTGTTATTGGTGTAGTCCTTTATTTTTCTTCATGAAATGTTGTAATAAAATAAGAGGGGGCGGATGTGGCTCAAATGGTTGGGCGTCCGTCTGCCATATGGAGGGACCTGGGTTTGATTCCCGGGACCTCCCAGTAAAACAAACAAACAAACAAACAAAAATATATAGAAGGCGGATGGGCTGCCAGGCTCAGTGTGCTGGTGACCCGCTAGTCCCCGGGAGCCATGCAGCAAGATGATGACGTAACAGGAGAGAGACGCAGGGGAGAGACAAGACGAGATGCTCCGAAAGCTCCGAAAACCAGGATCCGAGGTGGCTCAGGTGGCGGAACACCTCTCTCCTACATTGGAGGTCTCCAGGATCGAATCCTGGTGAAGACTGGAGGAGGAGGATGAGAAGAGATGGCAGGAAACAGACACAGAGAATTGCCCAGCGAATGGACACAAAACAGCAAATGGGGAAGGGGGGTGGGGTTTAAAACGGATAAAGTAAATAAATAAATCTTTAAAAAAAAAAAAAAGAAAGAAAACTTCTGTCGATGAGTCCAAACTTTTGATTGAATTTTAAAGCAAATTATCTTTAAATTTGTCGTGATCCTCATTTTCCATATTTCTAAGGCAAGATAATTATAACCAGATAACTTAGAACTCTCCCTATACATAATTGATAATAGAAAGCAGGGGTATTTATAAATAGTATTAGGTTTAGAGGAAGAAGAAGAAAAAAATAGAAAATCAGTCAAGTTTGTATTCAGTGTTAAGGATGAATATTCTTTGGATCGCAGAATGATAAGCAGGAAGACATTGTGGTGGAGTAACTGTGCTGAAGTGGGGAGCACATGGGGTATGCAGGTTCCAGTGGCTAGGCTCCTTGAATTGGAGAGGAACATTCATGTTGATTTGCATTGGGAGAGAAACCTGAAAATTCCACTGATGGAGTCAAATGTTTGGGAGCCTTTGTGTGCCAGGCTCAGGAGTTCTGACATCATTCTAAAGGCAGAGTAGTGTGAGTAAACTTTATCGAACTCAGAAATGAAGGTTTACACATTATTTTCAGAAGATCAATCTAACAACTATGAAGAATGATTGATGCTTGGAGTCATGTGCCAAAGCAGGGAAATTTGTTAGCCTTGTTATGCTAGAATTCAGAGTCTGTTAGTGAACTTTGAAGGATGCTGGTAGAAGGAACTAATGCAGGAGACATTTTAGAGGAAGAATTAACTGTGGATGGTGACAGACTAGGTTTCTTAGGATGGAGAAAAATGTCCAGATGAACGTAAGAGAATGGGAGAATCGTATTATTGATAGCGATAGAATATCTGTTTGATTTTGAAGATGAAGTTGATTTTAGGCAAGTCGAGTTCCCTGAGCTTTTCAGATCATAATGCCTGTCCTGCTTAGAACTCCATGGAGGAAAGTTATTAAGATTATTAAGACTATTGAATTAATTTGCACAGAGATGTTTCTAAGGTATTAAGAGACTTAGTACATCAAGGCTGTTGTTCCATCACTCAGTCTAACACCAGGTGTGTTAGGGATTCTGAAGGTACTTTAGTGAAATCTTTGAGACTCTTTCCACACTGCCATTTAAATGTTGTTTGCTCTGATGCATAGAGTGTTGTTCTAGACCTAATTTAATTTTTTAAAAAGTCTTTATAGGAAATTTTTATATAAGATGTGACTGATAACTTTGTGAGAATCAAGGACCTAGTGGATTCAAAATAATCTTTAGTTGAAGCTTCTCACATAAACACAATCTCTTTTTCCTAGTGGATATGTTTATATTGGTAACCGTGGTAGAGGCAGGGTGTTAGGTGTGATGTGATTGTATTGTTCATTTGCTCCTCAATTAATTTTTCTTTGCTTTCTGAGAATATGTTTGTTAATAAACATATATGTGACTAAAATACATTTTGGAAAAAAGATGGGTCAAAGTATTCTAATCACGTTTCGTTGGCTACTGTTTTTCCTTGCCACCCCAGGTTTTCAGCTTTAGATACTTTCCAAATTTCAGCTCATTGATACATCTTTGTTAGGGGAGTGTTCCTTGTATTTCAGGCATATTTCAAATGTGTGTTCTTTCCTTGGTGTACAGTTTTATGAAACCTACAGAGCATTTTTACATCTTATTTTTTTCATTTATAAATGTGAACATATAAGATGCCACCTCCATCCAGAAGTTAGCTTTACTGTTCACTGAATGTGTGATAATGCAATTTCCTAAGTTATGTAGTGACTAAATATTTATACCTGTTACATTCAAGGGCTGACTCAATGTGATTTTATGTAGCTAGCAAAATGCTTTAAAGCACTCTAACCCCATTGTGTTTCAGTGCACCTGCAGAAAAGACATGGTGAAAATCTCAATGGATATCTTTGTGAAGAAATTCCAGCCAGACAGATATCAGCTTTGGAAGCAAGGAAAGGATCTATACACCATTGATCATACGAAGCCTACTCCGGAATCCACCCCTGAAGTAAAAGCATGGCTGCAGAGGAGGAGGAAAACAAGAAAAGCATCTAGGAGGTAATGACCTCCCCCACCCCAACCTGCCTATTATGTTTTCTTATTTAAATAGGATTTGTCATTAAAACTGACATTCTGAAAGACTATTTTCTTTTTTATACTTGTTAATCATCTGTTTACTTAATATCAGTGAAGTTTTGAGGCACAAAGTATTTTTCATTTTTGAGAAGTGTTATAAATAGACTGTAGGAAGAGAATGGACTATTTCTGAAGTCACTATACATAGCAAATTGAACAATACTATAGCTTCCTAGCCCCCTTCCTCTAGTATATTTTAAAGTTGTATTGGTCCTCATCATTCATCTCCATATTTCTATCAACTTCAATAACTTGATTCCCAACTTTTTTATTCTGCTGCTGATTTTCTTTCAGATTTTAATAGTTCCCTTTTTTATTCGTCAAACATCTGAGACCTTACTTTTCTCATCTGGATATTCATATTTTACCACATTTTATAAACTTGGTTTTATTCTTTTACACAATATTCTTATGAAACAGTGCATGGGGTCTTTCTGTAATATAGCTATCCGTGTGAATTTAACTGTACATTCCATTTCTGTGGCCATTTCACAAGCTTTTTAGGACTGTTGTGGAGTTCTTACTGTTTCACAATCCATTGAATAGGGTGTTTGTTGTGTTGCTCAAATCTTCAGGCTACCTTTTTAGGCTCTTTCTAGTTTTATATTACTGTTTACCTCTCCAATATTGCTCATTGTTTTTCTTTCAGGTTGTAAAAGTAATATTTGTATTTTGGAGAAAATTTGCAAAATAAAAATGAAAAGAATAATGAAGGAATCTCAAATCACCCATAACCTCACTATCCAGAATTAACCAGTGTTAACATTTTGTATATATCCTTTACATACATATTTATTATATTAATTATATAATGCTGCTATATACCTTCCAAATTGGGCCCAAGCTTTATTTTCAATCTGATGACCCATTTTGAGTGTTTTTTTCATGTTTTTAAATGATATGCTACAACGAAATTTTTAATGCATGCATGTATTTAGCTAATAACCCTGTATTTGCACCTATAGCTTGTTTCCAGTTTTTTTTGCTATTAACTCAATAACACTGTGATTCTGAATCTTTGGCCACTCTTCTGGCAATTACTTTCTGACTCTCTTATTTCCTGGCACTTATTTTCTGATGGTTTGTAATGGTAATGAACTGAGGAACTTTAAGGACATGGAGTCAAATTTCCACATTTTGTAAGAGTTGTACCTGAGGCTTAGAGCTAGTTAGTAGCAGAACTTAAAACTTAGGTGTTCATATTTCACTCTGTAGTCTATAGCAGTGTTTTTCAAACTGATTGTTTTCAAATCAATTTGGTGGGTCAGTCTGGCATTTTAAAATTAGGAAGTTAAATAGAATAAATAGTCTCATAATGCTTCTCATTGGTAAGGGTGAGTATTAATTCATGATGAGTGCAAACATGTGTAAGTTTGTATTGTGTCAACATTTAGAATGTATAACTTACTATGGGTTGCAGTAACAAATGTTTGAGAATCTGGTTTAGAGAGTGTGAGTGCCTTTGATATGTTAATACACATTACCACAAAACCAGCTTTGGAAGGAGCAGTCAATCAAGAGTTTAGAAGAAAATCAACAGAATACCTTGAAAATTGTTATTTAATGAACAGAAAAGATGATCTTGTCTTCTCGTTTCGACCTCCATGATCTTTTGGGTTGACTGAGGATATAAATCTATGGCAGTGAAGAGATTTTTCAGTAGGTTAAAATCATCAGTAGACTTTACTGATACCAATGCTCACCTAGTTAGAAAGCCTAATGTTATGTTGCTTTTTAAAAATATGTGTTCAGTCTTGTGGCTTGATCTCCCTTAAATTATACCCTGTACGGGAAAGCTAATGAAGGGAATGTTTTATTGTAATCTAAGGGAGATGCCAGCCAGCCATTTTATACATGCTATGCTATGCTGTTTGTAATGGGGAGATTTTCCACATAAATCACTGCATAGGTTCTCAATAAAAGTGATGATGGTGATGCTGCAACTGTTACTGTTGCTATCAGCAGTAGGAGCAGCAGCAGATGATACTGATTTGTATGGGTTATCCCTTGCTGCCCACTTAGTCTTTCATCCCTGTCCTCCCTGGCTTCCTGTGGCATTTGGTATTGTGTTTTCTTGCATGTGTATGTGTGTTGGATGCTGAAATACATGTTTTTTTTTTTGTTTTTTTTTTTAAATTTGATTTGTAATTATTCCCACCTGAAAGTGTTTGAAATGTTATGTCACATAGAGAAAGGAATCTATGACAAAGCTATCAAGTGACTGACTTGCTGGAACTTATAATATGGAGAAAAAGATGAAAGTGGTGTTCACTCTGAAAATAAGTTGATATAAAATGATAAATGCCTTCAGTTACCATATAGCTAGCCTTCCTCCTCTTTTTTAAAACAAAACAAAACAAAACAAAACAAAAATAATTATTTTTATTTTTTTGAGGAGATGCTGAGATTTATCCTGGGACCTTGTATGTGGGAAGCAGGTGCTCAGCCACTAAGCTACACCCGCTGCCTCCTCCTTTCTCAATTCCTTTAGCTAATGATTATTTGGCATTTACTTTTATGGTTTCATACATGCCTGAGAAGTATTGAAAAGGCAAGGAAAAGTCGTCAATAGTTCATGATGGGATGTAAATAATTTACTCAGATTTTAACAACTTTATAAGATGTCTTGATTTTCTTTTCCTTTTTTCATTGTCTAAATAATATTTATTTAATTGATTGATTTTCTCCCATATCTTCATTTTTTCACTTTAATTTTATTTTCTGACTTTTCAAAATGTTGTTATAAAATGCAATGACTGTTTTCCCATCCAATTATATCTAATCAATTATTTACATTTGCTTTAATTTTACTTTTTAGTAGCTTGTTATTAAAACTGTTAAGATTTCAAGATCATATTTAATCCATTAATTGTAAAGATTGTCTTTGCACAATGATTTAAAAATTGACAGTCTTTTCCTTTTTAAGTAAGAGAAAATAACCTTTGTACTGATGAGCCTTTTTTTTCTTACTTTGAAATTGCAAAACTTAAATTTTTTCTAAGATTCCTTCGATTATTATTAATTAATTGACTAATTTGCTTTTTTAAATTATGCTGTTATTGAGATATATTCATATACCAGAGTCTATCCAACATGTATAATCAGTGGCTTTTAATATAATCACAATGTTGTGCATTCATCACCACAAAAAAATTTTAGAATAATTTCATTACTCCAAAAAGAAAAACTCCACACCTCATAACAGTCACCTCTCAATCCCTCTATCCTTTCCTAGCCCTGTAGAACCACTAATCGAATTCCATCTTTATAAATTGATTTATATTTAATAGAAATGAGCATTTTATCTTCACCATTATACATATTCTGCTCTAACCATTACTTCTCTTGTTAATAGTTTCCAGTGCACTAGGCCTCACTCTAAAAGGCCTAAGACTGAGGAGGATGAGGAAGTGACAGCTATAGTCAGTGGAGCAGAAGTCTCTGCTCCTGACCCAGCTACAGAGGACCTCAGTATCAGTGAAGAGCCAGAAGAAGCCATGAAACTGGAGAACATAGACACACCTTCAGAGGAAGAGGCCTTTGCTAGCAGGATGCAGATGGATCAGAATTTATCAGATAATATCAAACTGCCAGGTGAGAAAATGGCTGAGCATGTTTCTCATACAAATAGTAGGTGGTTGATGAACTGCTGCTATAAATCTATGCACAATAGGAAAGATACCCCACTACTCTACATAGCTTAACCAGTAACATAGCTAAAGTTATAAGGTAACTTAACTGGGAAGCCATGAAAATGTAATAAAAATCAGGAGCACCATGGCTACTTGTATTGGAATTGTGAGAGAAATAGCAGAATATAAAAAAAGGAATTTCCTAAAATAAAATTTTTATTTTGTGTGTGTGTGCAGCTCAATTTAAAATATAGAATTGCTTTTGGAAAGCTTCTCTTGAATTCACATGGAACAAAGAAAACCAATTATAGATAATTCTTTGTGGATTCTTAGCTTTTGACTTAATTTTAAGAAGTAAATAGATATTATGGTTTTAATAAAGAAGAGCAAAAATAAAAAATTAATCTAGTGAAATGGTATAGTCCCCTGTTTCTCTGAACTAAAGCTTTCATCTATAAGTCACAACTCTACTTTTTTCCCTTTTATTGCATGTTTCTCTGAAACAGTGTTAATACTTTGCCTCTTTGTTGGATATTTTTTTTTTTGTTGAAGCTTTTGTGCTTTCACTAATCAAGGTTGTTGGTAATTTACCTCATACCCCTCATCCAACACACCAACAAAATCCTTCAATCTTGGAACTCTCCCTGAATCTGACCACTTCCACTGCTCCCACCGTTGTTTAATGCACTATCATTTATGCATGTACTATTGGAAAATTGCTTCTTTCCTCTTTTGCCAGCACCCACTCTAGTTACTCCTGCTTAACATGTGGGAGTCATAGTTATCCTTTAAAAAAAAAAAAAAAAAGTAGATTAGGTCTTGTCTCTCCCTTCTTAATCTTATTCCATTTAGAATAAAAGAAAAAGTCCTTATTATCACAGTCCTAAATAATCTGGTCCTTGTTTGCTTCTTCGCCTCATTACCTTTTGCTCTTGTAATATCTGTGTCAATAGTAGAGTTCAAACCATAAACTGTTTTTCAGGGAGTTCATACTTTATAGGAGAGCTAGACAAATAAAGAGATAATTATAGTCCACTGTGGTAAGTACCATGATAGAGCATGCGGAATCCATTGTTGGCCTTTCTAGGAAAAACCCTGAAGTGAGAAAAGAAGATGAAAAGGAAATATTTTTGGAGTAGATGATATCTGAATTGAGTTTTGATGAATAGAAAAAGCTAGCAAGGTTGAGAAGATACTGAAAAAAATTCCAGACAGTACAGGAAAAACAGTTACGGAAAATAATGTATATAGGTATTTCTTTGAAGTCCCTGACTATAGTCTCTATCACACTGGGTTTACTTTATTCCTTTGTGACTTGCTTAGTGGTTTAAACTAAGATGACCCATGTTTCATTAGTTCTGTTGATACATGATTCATTCAAATTTTTAAAACAATTTTTTTTTATTAGAGAAGTTGTTGGTTTACAGAAAAATCATGCAGAAAATAGAGTTTCCATATACTTATCCCCCTTTATTAACATTTTCACATTAGTTCAGTACCTTTGTTACAATTGATAAAAGAATATTATAATTATACTATTAACTCTAGTCCATAATTTACATTAGGGTTTGTGTTGTACAGTCCTATGGTTTTTGAATGTTTCTTTAAAAATTTTATTCTAGTAACATATATATAACCTAAAATTTCTAATTTTAACAGAGGTGTTAATTACATTTACAATGTAGTGCTACCATCACACCATCCATTACCGAAACTTTTCCATCATTCCAAACAGAAATTCTGTACCAAATAACATTAGCTCCCCATTCTCTACCCCCTCCCTGGCCCCTTGTAACCCGCATTCTAGTTTCTGACTCTGTGAATTTTCTTATTCTAACTCTTTCATATCAGTGAGATCATACAATATTTATCCTTTTGAGTCTGCCTTATTTCACTCAACATGATGTCTTCAAGTTTTACTTATTTCCCGTGTCTGAGAGCTTCATTCCTTTTTATGTCTGAATAATAGTCCATTGTTTGCATATACCACATCTTGGTCTACATGATCTTTATCAATCCTTTGAGTTGGGATGGTTTATTTATTAGTTGCAGTTCTTAGCATGATATATTTGGATATAATTTCCACTTTTAGAAAGAATTCAAATTCCTATTGCTTTGGACAATGTTTGGATAGTTATCACTCTGACTTTTGACAATATAGTAGAACCTCTCTTGGGTCCTCTATTTTTTTCTTAGAAGGGATTTTCTTTGGACAAAGTTCATGGTCTGTCTTTATAACTATGCAGATGGCAAAGAGCTTTTTTAACCTTTCATGTCTTTAGCATTTAGAAGGGAAGGAAGATAGATATTCAGTTGAGAATATTTTAAAATTTCTGCTTAGTAATAATTCAATACAAACTTTATTAACAGTCTTTTGTTTTCCTCCTCAGGACATTACTGCTCATCTTTAATGAAGGAAAGAAAAAGTAAAGATGAAACAACTTGTGCCATAATTACAACCTCTAATCCCAACGAGGCTGATGATTCCATATCATTGTCTAGTGGACATTTGAAAACTGAGGAATCCCCCAATTTTTCATGGTCAGAGTCTCCAGAGCCATGCGCCTCAGTGGCAGAGAGTAATAGTCTGTTGATAGAAGGAGAAGAGAGTGATGTGGAGAGCCACGGGAGTAGCCTTGAACCTGGGGAAATCCCAGCGGTCCCCAGTGGAGAGAGAAATGACTTCAAAATCCCCAGTGTATGTGGCAATATCTGTTTTACTGCATTCATTGTGTGGTGAGAGATCTTTGTGAAAACAGCATCTTATGCAATGAAATCTTGCTTTAGGGCAGAAATAAATAGCATTTCACATTTATGGCTTTTAATATATTTCCTTAGATGACTGAGAGATATGATTTCTGTGTGCTTTTGATCACATGGTGATAATTCAGAGAGCATAGAATTGGCCATATGTTGCAGCTTAGTTCCCCTTCCCCTCCCTCCCTCCCTCCCTCTTTTTGTTTTGAGGTAATTATAGATTTATGGCAGTTCTAAGAAATAGAACAGAGAGATCCCATCTATCCCTTTCCTAGTTTTCCCCAATAGTAACATCTTACAAAAACTATACTACACTATCATAACCAGAATATACAATCAAGATATGGAACATTTCCATCACCTACATTATTAATCAGTGTGGAAAGGATTTACCTGTGGGGCTCTCAGCCACTTCCAGCCAACTTCCCAGGCTTCCCACAGCCTCTGATTTGGAATTAGGGCTCACCTGGTAATTCATTCCTCTGACTCTTGATGTACCTGGAATCTCAATATCAGGCTGACCTTTTTGTTCCTGCTCACTCTCAGAAGCAGGCCTTTTGCCTCTCAGTAAAATTCAAGACTCTTCTTGATTACCAAGCTCTTTATCCTAACCCCTGTTTCCCTGATGTCCATGTACAATGTCAATATGCTTTCAGCATTAACTGTCCTGGATCAGGTGACCTAGGATGTGTGTAGTGATTGTTAGGATTCAGTAATCTCATTTGTACTATACAGATTGTTCAAGGAACTCAGGTGGATGAATAGGGAGTGTCTCAGTTGTTTGATTGGGTAAACTCTGCTCATATAAACACAGGTCCTTTTGTATCCTTGAATAGTAAAGGGGATTATATAGGAACAGGAATTTAGAATATCCTGTTTCTAAGTAGTCTTAAAAAATGTCAAATAAAATATAAGGTCCCAATTTGACCCAATAACTTTCATCTTTTTACATTATGATTTCATACTCTATTTGCCTATAAAATAAATATTTATCAAGCATATGAGAAATAGAATAAATGCAGTCTAATTTATTTCAAAAAGTAGCTAAAGAAAAGTTTCAAAATAGTATTCACATACAAGTAAATAAAATTCAGAATTTTAATTTCATATAGGGATTAAATGTGGCTAAGAAGATATTGGGATTCTTTGTAGAATGGTAAATTAGTCAAATGCACACAAATTACATTTTTTCACATTCTTTAAATTAGAACTGGATTGAAAGTAATGTCAGTTTCCTTGCTTTCGTGGGAGGTAATTATATAGCCAGTTCCACAGGAAAGTGAATGCTGCTGTTGAGGGCCCTGTGACTGGAGTTGCCCCTTCTAAGTAGCAGCTGCATGATCTTCTCCTCTCTTCTCACACCTTGGTGTCAGGCATCCCCCATTGTAACTCAGACTCATTTCATTTTTTTGTAGTTTTGACCCATATTTCTTAGTATTAAGTGTAATGCATGTATGTGCTGGTAGCAACCAGCCTCAGCCATTCTTCTCAAGGTTATATAAATGTGTGTATATTGCTCCTTTTCATAATGCTTGACTTAACTGATTTTTCAACAGACCTGCTTTACATTTCTTAAATATATAGGAATAAACAGGTGTTTTTTCTTGATTTGGTGGACCTTCTGGCGAAGTGGAAAATGCAGTTCTAGGGTCTCCACATTGTAGAATAAAGGCCTTGTCTGTGCAGTAGGGCTTGGGCCAGGATTCTGAGGCATTTACATGTTGGTTAAGATAGTCTTTAGTTCCAACTTACTGATAATTCCATTTTGCAACCTGATGTGAGCAATTCTGGTTTTATCTATCCTTGTGGAATTGCCCTCAACAGTGGTCTTATCTAGACCAGATTGGAACATTTCATGGTATAATTTAAAAAAAAAAAAAAAAAAAAAAAAAGGAAAATTTGAAGCATATACTATAGTCAGCTTTCATTCTCTTGCTCAGATTGGAGTGTCTCATATTATAATATTTTTAAAATTATGGAACATTTGAAACATACACCATAGTAGAGAATAGTACAGTGCATCTCTCTAAATCATTACCCAGCTTCAACTAATAGCTAATCTTGTTTTATCTAAATCTCTACCTCCTATGACCCAGGATTTATTTAGAAATAAATCCCCACATATGCGATTTTATCTATACACTCTTCAAATGTATATCTCTGAAAGGACATTTTTCTCCCCAAACACAAATACAATATTTTTTATTAACTTAAAGGAATATATATATAATGCCTTAAAACAATCCCTTTGTTCAATTATATAGCCAAATACATTGCATTTGGTTGATACATCTTTTAAAGTTTTTTACTCTTGTTTTCTTGATGTTCCTTGCTATTTATTTCCAGAAAAAAATGGGTTTAATGGTTTATAGAATATCCTATAATCTGGATTTTTTTCAAAGTGCTTCCTGAGGTTTCAATTACTATGTTCCTCTGTCCTCTGTGTTTTGTGAAACTGGTGGTTAGATCTATATGTATAAGTCATAGAATACTTCACTGGTGGTACTGTGAACTCATCTTGGTGGTTGTCTCTGCCCTCTTCTCTCTGTCTCTGTCTCTCTTTTTTGTCATGGTTTTTTGTCATGTTTGAAAAGTGGGTTCAGATGTTGTCAGCCACCCCCCTCTTTTAAAAAGTTCTCCATTAGCATTTCACATAAAGGTATTGATGTTCCTTTATTTTATTGGAGACTATCACTTGGTCTTTATTCATTACCTGGAGCTGTTTTAAAAGAACTTTTTCTCATCAGATATTTGGTTGCCTTGACAAGGGCTTCAATTTTCTCCTTTATTTGCTCGTTTTTAGACTAATGAATAAGTTTCCTAGCATCCTCCAAAGGTAAGTAATGAATAGGTTATTTTCTGTGTGTGTGTGTGTGTGTGTGTGTGTGATTATGTCCTCATGGATTTTAATATATTCCATGGTTTATTCACTCTAGATTTTATTCTTTTGATGCTGAAATTGCTGAGTAATTTAGATATAGTCTTGAGTCCTTCCTTCTTTTCTTTTATTATAAGATGCTCCATGCTCATTGTGTACATTTCTTGCCCCAGTCCTGATATTAGGTATTTCTCCCAAAGATCCCTTTCTCCTTTTAGTAGGAGACAGGGCTTAAAGACTCAGTTAGGTCTGTGAGTGTGCATGACTACTTGGGTTGGTATTGTTTCTAGGAATTTTCAGTGGACAGTGCTGGGGAACACATTTTTATTTATTGGAAAAGTAAATATCTTCATGATATAATTCTAACTTTTTGTATTTAAATTACCACCAATACCAGTTATCAAAGGAGTTACTTGCTTGGTTTTCTCTTTTTGGACATCCTTTCCAGTAATTTAGGTACATAACTAACTTGATATAAGGATAGATTTTCTACAATTCTTCCCACAGTTTACTAGGTTCCAGCCATATTGACTCCAAACTGTCCTTGTAACATACTGAGTATGTTCTTAATTTGCATAGTATTCCTCTCTCTTAACTGCTGTTTTCCCTGATGGCCAGATGTATATTACTCCTTTATCACACTCAAGACTCTACAACAATGTCATCTTGTTGAAATGCCTTTTTTTGTTACTGCCCAGCATAATATAATCCTTTCCCCACCACTTCCCATTCCTTTTTCTTGCTTTATTTTTCTTCATTGAATGTTTGCTGCATAATACATGATAAATATTAATTTTTTACTGGTATTTTCGCCCAACTTCTCCCCTCCTTGAGAGCAGGGACTCATGTGTTTTCTTTCCTGCTGTGTCTCTAGCTCTTAAAACTGTGCAGCACATCATAGGGGCTCAATAAATATTTGTTGTTGACTGAATTATCATTTCCTCTATTAATTTTTAGCTATTATCAACCACACAGAAATCTCACCCCATATTACTTTTTCATCCTCTTTCCACCCCATCTTTGATTAGAATGCTCTTACACATTCTTTCAGAATACTTTGGTGTCAGAGACCATTACAGTTTCTCCACCTCTGCCCACTTCTTCTTCAGTTTACAGAGAAATTTCTGAGGCTGCTTTCTTTTGTAGTCAGCTGTTAATGTAAACCCTTTAGTTTGACCCCCATCCCTGTTTTTTGTATTCCACGGGAAAGCAAGTTTGTAGGGAGGGTTCTTGCTGAAAGGTGTAAACATGCATATGACTTGTTCTCTGCCTGTGGAAGAAAAAGGTCCTCTGGAGATGCCTGGGTAAAAATTCTTATGTAAAATTCAAGTTTTTCATGATGGCAGGAATGTGTCATTTAAAAGGAAACTTTGATCTCTTGTTTGCTTTTCTATGCATGTGACAGAGAAGTTGTGATTAATTTCTAAAGGGCTTTGTGACTGGGAAAACAGTGTATAGCCTCAGCTTGGCAGGATTTCTTTCTCTGTAAAGACAGAAAACAAAAACACCTGCCACAGATCCACTTGTGAACACCATTGCCTTGAGTAAATTTATATTAATTATGAAGAACCTGCAGGAAGTGGATGTGGCTCAAGTGATTGGGCTCCTGTCTACCATATAGGAGTACCAGGGTTCGATTCTCGGGGCCTGCTGGTGAAAAGCAAGCTGGCTTATGTGACGAGCTGGCCCAAGCGGAGAGCTGACCCACGTGGAGTGCTGGCCCATGTGGAGAGCTGGCACAGCAAGATGACACAACAAAAAGAGACACAGAGGAGAGACAATAAGAGATGCAGCAGATCTGGGAACTGAGGTGGTGCAAGAGATTGAGCAGCCTCTCTTCACTCCAGAAGGTCCCAGAATTGGTTCCCGGTGCCACCTAAAGAGAAGACAAGCAGTCACAGAAGAACACACAGAGAGTAGACAGTGAGCGCAAAGCAACGGGGTGGGGGTGGGGAATAGAAATATATAAATAAATAAATCTTTAAAAAAAAAAAAACCAACAACCTGCTAACTCCTGAGTTTTTTGGAGGTTTGATAAACCTGCCCTGCACTACAGCTAGGATTTTAATATGAATTGGAAGGAAATTTAATTGAACTATTGGTACAATTACAAATAGCATGGATTCTCATTTTTTTTTGACTTAAAGAAAGAAAGAAAGAAAGAAAGAAAGTAAGGACTAATTCTTCTAGAGGTAAATAAGCACCAGGATTTCTTAAGAATTCTGTTATTGTAAATTACTATTAGCCATAGTTTCTTACTTTTAAAGCAACTTTTAACTATTGGTGTTCGGAATTTTATTTCAGAGGATAGAGGGAGAGACCAAAACTGCTAAGAGTTGGCGCCATCCACTTAGTAAGCCTCCAGCAAGATCTCCAATGACACTTGTGAAGCAGCAGGCAATAAGTGATGAAGGTGAGTTTATGAATTTTTTCTTTTTTCTTTTCTGTATAGATATTTGATGCAAGAAGCTCTTGTAAAAAAAAGTGGTTGGTAGAGAGGAATGTTGACCAAGTGGCAAATACATACCATTAGTAAATCATAACTAATAAACAATTTACAGACAAAAGGAAAGTAGAGTTCCTTAAAATATTAATTTGTAGAGTAAAGATCTCGTTCATAATCTAGCCATGTTTTTTCCTTGTCAATGCCTTCCTGTTTCATATCATGGTATAAATTGGTCAGTATTTTCCATCATTTCACCTTTTCTGACATTCCTGGCATTTCACCTTTCATTCTAGAACAAGTTGAGAATCACATCTCTAAATGTATCAAATCATGGAATTCACATGCTGTAGGTTTCTTTGCATTGTCTTTATTTTTACCTTGAATCCATTAAATTTACTAAAACTGTCTTGAGTAACAAATTATGTGCAATACTGCCACATCTTGTTATACCTGCTGTGTCACCTAACTCCTTTCTCCTTAACTAGATTGCATTGATGTGGCTTTAATGCAAGCTGTTACATTTACAACCAGTTACCATTCCTGGATATAGCATTTATCCTTTCATTTAGCCTTTGGTTGCACTTTTCCCCTCTCTTTCTCTGTCTCTTTGCTCTTTAATGTTTTTTTTGTTGTTGTTATTGTTGCCTCCATGTAAAAATCAGACCACTGACCTGGTATTTCTTCATTGGAAGTGTCTCATAGCATCATGAATGTTTTCTCTTCTCCATCTTTATTAGGATCAAGTTAACCAGATTTTCTATCAAGAAGCCGTTTTTAGAGGTAGTCTCTTTATGGCTGGAAATTGTTAATTAAGGTCATCTGTATGTGAGGGTGCTGTCAAGGGAGTAACATGAAACTTGGATTCAAGCTTTTCTTTTAGTAGACATCTTTAGTAGATTTTCTTCCTTTTACCCACTGTTCTCCTTTATACTCCAAATTTAGTTAGGAAAAAAGACTACAGATGTAGAGATCAGATAAGGTTCACATTATTTTCTACAAAACCAACCCAAGGTGGAATTCTAATTTAAGTAAAAGAGGTAATGACGTATATCTGTATTTTTTCCAACATAAATTCTTATGTACATTAATCTCATGAATTTTAATTACATTTCCCCATGATAACCTGTATTCAGGTTAGTTTCTTTGAAGCAAATAGGTTATACTAATACATTTTGAAACCTGCTTTCTTCTTTGTCCTTATTTTCTCAAGTAGTTATTTCATAATAAGCCATCATTATTTGGTTCAGAATTTCCCCTGGGAGAGCAGTTTTTGTTGTAATCCACATAGTTTGAAAAATTTTAAAATGGATAGCTTGAGGAAGTCATCTCAAGGGTTTGAGATTAAATATCTTTCTTAAGTGTTGATACTTATAGTTTTTGCAGCAGTCTTACTTTCTATTTTAATATATTAAAGACTTTTGGGGTCCTCTTAGGATTTTTGGGAATTGACAAGAAAAATCAGTGAATTTATATGATGGCTGAAAAAGCATGTTCTTTTAGTTTGCAGGCTCCTAATTTGTCAGTGAGAATATTCTGTGGCCTGGAGTATATTACTTACATCATCTGTCACTTGAATATTACCTCAGCCTTTGCATCTGTGTCTGGCTACTTGTGTGGTTGTAAATGAATGAAATCATCATTGTTAGAAAGTGATAAAGAATGGTGTTAATGCTCATTGGGAGCACACAATCTCAAATCCATCTTCTACTGGGAATTTTTTCTCCTAACTACAGGGCTCCTTTGCATCCCTCATATAGTGGCAGATCTTTTTGCCCAATAGGAGATTACCTAGATTTGAGTATCTTAGAAATTGAATCTTCAAACAGCAGAGTTCCTGTTGGTGAATGAGTATTTCTCTACTGAACCTGGAATTTGAGTCCCCAACAGAAAGGCAGCAAAGGAGAAATATACTTGATCCAGCACCTTTGGGAACATATGGTTCCTCTGGGAGATTACAGTCACCTGTATCTCTTCTCTGTGGCAAAGAGCAGTGGATTTTTCATATTCAAATGGCCTAAAACTGTGGAGATCTGTTTGGTGGCAGATCCAGTAATTGCAGAGTCAGCAGGGATTGACTGACTCTCACCCTGAGCTTTCCTTTGAAAAGATTTTCCATGCTCAGCAGCAAAAAATTAGGTTTGTTGTTGTTAGTACACAGGATGATATGTAATAAAAGAATAATTGTTACAATATGGTAGTACAACACTGAACATTAACAACACTCAAATACATAGCTGAATGTGGTTAAAAGGGGAAATGTTAGGTTGTATATATGGTCCTAGAATAAAAATTTTTAATAAAAATCTATGACCTCACTGATATGAATTAAGCATATTGAGCAGACTCACAGAGAATCTGGAAGATAGGTTTACAGGAGACAGAAAGGGAGAAGAGGGTTGTGAGCCAATGCCCATATGGGCAAAATCTATGATGTGGTGGAGGGTGTAGTTGTACAGTTGATGGGCATGACAGTGGTGCAGTGATGCTATTGGTTTGGGCAGTGCTGGTCTGTGAGGGGGTTAGGGTCGGCGGGGTAGGTTTCACTGTCCAGGGAACTGTGAGGAGGGTCAGAGGAGGCCGCAGATGAGCTGTGGGGATTTGTGGTTATGTGGTTGAAACTACAACCTTGGGAATGTTCTTTTGGCAAATACAGCAGGGGAGGGTTACTGATTTAGGGTGTTGAATGTGGGACATGTGCACCTGGGGCAAGCTTCTACAGAGTACATGAGTGTTCATCCTGTCATAGTGTGTTTTATCAGTGGGTGGAGAGCCACACAATGAATGGGAAGGTATTGGACTCCCATCCTTGGGAGTCCTGCTGTGTTCTCATTGAGAGTGGCAGGAGTCTCTTGAGAGCATAGGCAGAACAGGCCAGTATCTCAAACCCTCCATGTTGTTGCAAATAACTATGAATCTTGTTCTTCAAGGAGTGAAGCTTGGTGGTTGCCGTGGGTCCTGGGACGAGGTGGGGGGGAGGAATAAATGGAACATGGGGCATTTTTGGGGCATTAGAATTGTTCTGCATGATCTTGTAATGATGGATGTGGGCCATGTTAATTTATGGGGTTGTGGTCCAGAGTGTAAACCATGGTGTGGATCATTAACCAGAGTTAGTAGCAATGCTTCAGTGTTTGTGTTGTTAATGGGGGAAAGATAAAGAGGGGGAGAATGTTGAGTATATGGGAATCCCCTATATTCTGTATGTGACTTTTCTGTAACCTAAAGCTTCTTTGAAGATAAAATGAAAAATAATGTAATGAAAGACATAATGCCAAAATTTAATTTTTAAAAATTTTATTTTTTAAATTATTTTTTGTTATTTCAAATTCTTTTTAATTTTTTGTATTTTATTTGTCATTTTAAAAACTATCATTATTATTTCATTTTCTTATTAATTTTATTCACTTATTTTGTCAACTTCATTTTTGAAGAAGTTTTAGATCGCAGAAGGGTTACAAGTATTGCAGGGGAGGATCATTGGTCTGGGGTGTTAGTGATGGAGGATGCATGGGAGAAGGTTCACCTGGGACATACTTATAAGGCATATGAAAGAGTTCCACACAATAACTGAAAGAATAGCCAGTTCCCATCCTGGGGAGTTCTGCCACATTCTCTAATGGGACAGCAAGAATCCCTCGAGTATAGGGGCAGTGACTAAGGAAGGAGGATGGACCATTGATGGGCCCCTGATATTGATGACTGTACTTATGAACCTTTTCTTTTGAGATTGAAACTTAGCCTAGTATTATAGGGTACCTAAGAGTTATCTCCTGAGTCTCCTTATTCCTCAAATGTGGCCTTTCTCTAGGACATGACTCCCAGGGATGAGCCTCCCTGGCACTGAGGGATTATACTACCAAGCACCAACTAGCAATACAACTTCAAAAAGACCTTGACCAAAAGGGGGCAAGGGTAAAGTCAAATGAGTTTATATGGCTAAGAGACTTCAAAATGAGTTGGGAGGTCATTCCGGAGGTTGCATTTATGCACGTCTCAGCAGGATCTCGTTGTCTGCCAAAGTAAATACTGCCTCAGATAGTGGGACTCCTGAGACATCCAGACACTGTAGGCAGGGCAGACAGCTCAGGACTTTGGCACCCTGCCAGTGGACCCTACTTTGGAATTTATGCTCCCCATTGTGACAGAGTTGGCCTCAGTTGTGGTTTCCCTACCCATCGCTCTTCTACCCCTTCTATTTGAACCTATAGTTAGTACTAGAGTTGATAGGTTTATGTGCAAGAGACTTAAATCTTTGGGCTTTCTATGTGTCAGTTGGGTCCTGAATCTCAATAGATTTGCAATACCTACTCTTCAGTTCATTGGACTCACCCAGGACAACTAACAAGGAGTTGATGATGGACAACAACCATCCCAAGGAACAGAGAGAGTCTACAGCTGTAAGCAAGATAGTCCCATCCATCTGCCCCATGGGATCGAAGCCCCCTCTCAATTAGAGGTGGAGTAGGCATGACCATCCCAGAATCCTCTGGTTTGGGGAATGAACAATGGACTAGAGTAGACTTACTGTTATTCTACTATAGACTTATTGTTATTCTAGCTGTGGAAGAACTTTTATCATTGAACTGGAGGCAGTGGCCACTGGAGGTTCTGAGGGGAGGGAGAGGGAAAAACAGGTGTAATATAGGGACATTTTCGGGACTTGGGAATTGTCCTGAATGATATTGCAATGACAGATATAGGCCATTATATATCTTATCATAACTTACAAAATTGTGTGGGAGAGAGTTTAAAATATAATGTAAACTATAATCCACACTTAGTGGCAATGCTCCAACATGTGTTCATCAATTGTAACAAATGTACCACACTAATCAAGGATGTTGTTAATGTGGGAAAGTGTGGGAGGGGTAGGGAGTGGGGCATATGGGAATCCCCTATATTTATTATTCAACATTTATGTAATCTAAGTATCTTAAAAAAATAAAAATAGAGTATAATAAAAAAAAAATTATATGGAACCGCATAAAACATATAGTCAACTCTAAGTTAAAGCATGGAATACAGTTAATAATACAATTTAAAAAACATGCTTTTATCGATTGTGATAAATGTACACCACCAGTTGTCTTAGAAAGTGTTTACCCAGCAACTTTGCAACTTGTTATCTATATTTCATATTCATACTTTTTTTTTGAATCCTTGGCATGCTTCTTCTTTCATCAGTTGCATTTTAATTGTCCTGAATTGACACTGGGTTAATACAATGTCAACAATTGACAACAATGTCTTCATATTTTATCTAGATTTGAGCATCTGAGAAATTGAATCTTCAAACAATAGAATTCCTTTTGGTGACTCATGTGCTCGTGTTCATTGATTGTTCTTTACAGCCTTCTTTCTGCCAAGAGGTTCATTCATACGTGGTATAACTGCATTCATTTCCAACATTTTTTATTAGTACAACCTTTATCCAAGGACAAGCCTTGGAAGCACCTCATGTACAGTGCAATCACTGACATTAAAATGATTCTAGACAGTGACCACTACCATCTATTGGTGGTGATTTGATTTGTCATACTTGTGCTGAGAATAAATTTTCTTGGACACTTAAAAAAAGTATACAATATTGTTACCTGCTGGTTTTAATTTCCTTTTGTATGCTGATAATTTTTCAAAAAATTTATAACAATCATTTATATCTTTTGTATTTATTTTATATTTGGGTAAAAAAACAAACAAACAAACAAAAAAAAACATGGAATGCCTTTGTGATGGACTAGATTTCCTGATGATCCTACTGCTACAAAACAACCAGAAATAATGGAAAAAATAGAGTGAATACTCTTTATCCATGCATGGAGAGGCCAAATATCATAAAGCACAGTATCTCTCCATGGCTACAACCAGAAGCTCTGGGGTCGAGTATCTCCATGACTCCGTTATCTGCATGACTTTTAGGAAATTACCCCTCCATGCTCAAGTATTTACAATGTAGTATTGTAGCACTTGGTCCATAGAGCTGATTAGAGGCTTATTAAACTACATGTATGTAAACTACATGTATGTGTTTATCATGTAATTCAGTAAATATTTGTTGTTGCTGTTGTGATGTGATGAGGAGGAGCAGAAGGATGATTAGCGAGCTCTCAAGAAATGAGGGCAATCCTGTGGGGGTTCATAAAGAAGTGAAATACAGAGTCGTGAGGGAGAGCTAATGATGTGAGTATCTGGGGGAAATGTCCTGGAACTAGAGTGATGTGTAGCAGTTGGAACCAAGACTACATGGGATCCTCCAGACATACAGAGCTGGACTCTTAAAAAGGCTGCATTCTTAGTGAAAGGGTGGACTATGAAATTTAAAACAAACAAACAAACAAACAAAAAACAACCACAAAATGGACTGGGCACAAGTGGATGACAAGTGAATTACCTTTCCTGAGTCTGGGCTTAGGTGGGGAAGGGCCTTAAAATAAGAAGAGAAAGACCCTCTAAGAATTCTTAGTCAAAGGATTGTCATCATATTTATACCTCTTTTTGGTGTATAAACTTCCACACTAAGAATAAATGTAGGTGCTGGCGGTTGTTTATTGCCTCTAAGACAGCTGCAGAAACAGTTGCAAAAACTTTCTGGGAGAGACATTTCCTCAATCCAGCCTGCATTTGAATCTGTTTGACCAGTGGACTAATAGCCTTTGGAGCCCTGGTTTTGACCTTTACAGATTCTTTGATGTTGGGCATGTCTTCTCTCTGGGCCTCAATTTCCTCATGTCTAAAACGTGAGTCTTAGTCATGAATGATTGGTGTTCCTATCCTTTGGTTTCTTGGAATACTTTTGGACATTTTGAGTTCCCTTAAATAGTATGTGGTGATATGTTAAGAGTTGTGGGGCTTCTGGCAGAGTTGGAGAAGAGCCGATCACTGTTGGGCCAAATTTTCATTTAAAATCTTTCAACTTTAATTCTGTGATTTTTAGATAGTACAGAAAGATCTAAAGGCTTAGATACCCATCTATAACATGTTTACCCAATTGCAGAGGTGATGCCACTACAACTTTGAAGATTTACAAGACTCAGATTAAAGCCCTTGTTATGACTCTTAATTCACTGTAGTCGGAAATGTCTGAATATCTGTTTAGCAATTTAGCAAGTATAGTACGATAATGAGCTGTTAAACATCTTTTGACAGTAAAGACGACTTCCACCTTCATCCCTATCTATATAATATCTGCATGCCTTGAGGATTAGATTGAGAGTTCATTTCAGACAATGGTCCATTATTTTTGCAATGTCTGCCTATATTAATATTATAGTTCATTTAGTAATGGATGAAATGTTTGAATATATAGATGGAAGGGAGGAAATTGCTGCTTTATTGAGAGATTTTTCTTGGCATTTCATCATTATTTAACCAATCTAACCTAGGTTTTCACTTGTTTTGAATAATAAAATGTATACATTTCAGCACATTTAAGTAAATGAAATCTCAGGAACTCAAATTCCACAACATTTGATCACCTCTCTAAATGATTTATTAAAGCACTTGTGTTTGTGATACAATTGACTACTAACCCTGTCGTAAGCATATTTTCTCGACTAGAATTACCCATTGATTTTATTTAATTAGATATATTTGTTTTCTTCTGGAATTGCCTGAGATGTCCTTTGTTGTTTCCTCAATTGTCTCATTCAGTCACAGGAAGATATATGTAAAGATGTGCTCATTATTGGGAGCACTTCTAGTATACAAGCTGGCTGTTGGTCCCTTTGCAATGGCCCTCAAATGAAAGGACATTATTTAGAATTGGCTGTTTCTGTTCACCTTTGGTGGATAGATGTTTTTGGGAGAATTATGCCTTCTTGCTATTGGCATGCTCTAACTCCCTCTTTCCTAACAGTATTGGTATAAATTTGCCAGTCTTAATTTTACTTCTTTTATTTCAAGGATTTACTAAAGTGGCTGTATTGACTAACTATAATAATGGTGTCTTTTATTGATTAAAACTTTATAAATGTTATTTAAATATTTGTATTTAATACTAAAAGCACCCATTTATTTGTTCTGATAGATGGTAATGGGCAATTGCTTTTGTTTATGGTGGGCAGCCTGAGGCCTGGCTTCTAGTCTTTCCTTGACTATTAATGCCTGCATGACCTGGGAAAACTATGTGTAGTCCTCTTTCCATGCTCACCTTTCATAGAAAAGGATAATAGTGAAGTTTAGGAACATCCTTCATCAACAGAGTTTTTCCCTTTTTAAAAAAGTCTCTTTCCCTTTTTAATGCCAATTTTGAAAAAACAAAAGCTGTTTTATGACTATTGTATGCCATTCTCCAAATGTTATTAACTTTTATATAATGATACCTTCTTTTTGTTCAATCAGTTCTTATTTGCTTGAGGTAATATTATTCTTTCTTAAGAAGTACAATAATATTTCTGTCTAAACAATAAAATAGCAAATTCAGCAGATTATTAAATAGATTGGCTTGGAATATTTGTTGAAATGTCACAGCTAATGTGTTCCTGCACTTATGTGGACATAAAACAATAGATGTTGTTGTCACTCAGATTGAATGGATATTTTATCTAGTACTTAGCTCTGTAATAATACTTGTGTGTTATTTCCCCAATGGCATTCACTTTTCCTGTAATACGGGGAATAAAATAAAAAACAACTTGTTATTTTGCTAATCACTTGATCAGATTTTGTTGGATTTAGAGGAAAAATGTTAATTTATCTTCTACAGTTGCCTTCTCTACTTTTCACAATTCCTTTTTTTTAAAGATTTTATTAATTTATTCATTTATCCCCCCCTTGCTGCTTGTGCTCGCTGGGTCAGCTAACCACGCCGTGCAGGCGGGCTTGCCTTCACCAGGAGGCCTCGGGAACCGAACCCGGGGCCTCCCATATGGTAAACGGGAGCCCTACTGATTGAGCCACAGCCGCTTCCCTTCACAATTCCTTTTGAAACTTTTTTAAACAATGGTTGGCATGAAGTCATGATCAGATACCTTGAATGTGCTGAGAGTATTTGGATTATAAAATCAGTCACGACTTTGACTCCTGTGACTTCATGCATTACTTTTTACTTGTTCTTGTAGGATACATCTGAGGAGCAGCTTTTCATATTGCAATGCATGTTTCATTCCATTCTTCAGAAAAATAAATTGTATTATACTGAAATGTATGAAATGACCATATTTGATATTTTTTTAATTTACAAAAACTGCAACATCATACAACTCATATATATTACTTTACATTTCCTTAAACTTTTACACAACCTCCTTTCCCTAGAGACCTGGGTGTCTTCACTCTACAGAGTACTGAAAAATCCCATATTTTGCACCATATTTTCTGCATTTTTATTTTCATCATTTGCCTGGTTGTGAAATTAGCTCTTATGATGGAGAATAAGCATGCAAAGTTTGCAAGGCTTATGTATTTTTTAAAAAACTTTTGTTTCATGGTAAATTTACTCTCTCGTCTTTTCCTTGTTTTGTTGCAGACCAGTGAAAATTTAGTCCTTGGCTAGCAATGTTCTGCAGGCTGGCATGTGGCTACCCTTGTTATGGATTTTAGAAAGGAATTTTTCAGCTCTGGGAGGTTAATAATGTGTAAGGTTCCCAGCTAGTTAGGAAATGGCTCCTTTTACCCTATTTTAGTGCTATATAGAATTGTTTTACTTTTCTCTGGGTCCTTGTTGCCCAGGTTTTAAGGAGATGTTGAGGTGACTATTTTTTCATATCTATCAATTGTACCTCTAATTCTGCACAGATGTTTTATGTTTTCTCAAGGAAATATGCCTTATAATGCCTTCAAGGATATTAGGTGAAGACCTTGGGTAATAATCTTTCTGGAAGAGAATAGTGAGTACAAAGGTCCCCAGGAGAGAGCAAATCTGGCACGTTTGAAGAATAGCAAAATGCAGAGCTGTCAGCATCTCCCTATGTGTTTGGGTGTGGAATGAGAATTAACATTTTGCCGCTTTATCCTCTTCTTATTTCTTCTGTATATTCTCTTTAATAGTCTGTACTCTTGTTTCTATAGTAGTCAGAATCATGGCTGCTTTGCTTGAAGTTCTTCCTGAGTCTCCTTAGTACCTTGTCTTCCAGGTGATACTTCTGTTAGTTCTTGGGTCAGAAGGTCTAAGGATTCTACTGTTCTTTACATAAACCAAAAGAGCTGGCTTTTAGCTAAGGGGAACTTTTTCAAGTGGGTTACAAAATGCTAGTGGTTTTATTGTTTAGAGATCTTGTTTTGCCATTTTTTTGGCTTCGGTTTTGGATCGTATTGACGGAAGAGTTTAAGAAGCTGGAGGTTTCTGCCATTGAGAACTTTTGAATTCCTTGAAGGTAAAAGAGTGTTGATTCCATATTTCCAGTGTCTTTCATATTGCTGTGCACATTGTGAGTTTCATATACTTAAACTTTCATATTTCTTTGATTTGTTGCCTACAATCAGTTCATTTTGGTGCCTTGTTATCAGCTTCTTTCCCAAAGCTATGCTTGCTTTCTTCTAGGGATTTTCTTCTTCTTCCCCTAGCTACCAATATATGCATATTGACTGTTGGTTTCTTATTTGCATACATTATGAGTAATTGTTATTTAACCATTCTTTAAGATAGGTGGTCTTATTACCTTTTTTACTGAGGAGGAAACAGTGATTTACTGAGACAGTAAATCACTTACCCAAGTTTCCACAGCTGGCAAGTACTACATATAGGCTTCAAATCCTGTATCTTTACTTTGAAATTTTGCACTCAGGTATTTTATCTGAGTAGTAAACCTAGGAAGAGAGGGTGAATATTGATTAAAAGAAGTTGGAATGAACATATATAAATGCCTCAAAAGAGCCAGCCTTCTTTGTTGATAGGTTAGATCAGCTTCTCAGTCTTCTTTGTTGTTCATGAGTGTTATAAGAATATATACATGAGTGTGAACATAGGCTAATGTTCTCAAGTAACGTAAACATTACTGGTAATGCCAAAGTCCCCTTTGAAGCCCATCTCCTCAGAGGTATCTAGTTATCAGTATATTTCCTTATCATAGGAAATTTAAAGATGTGTGATTTGGAATGTTTTTGTTCTTTAAAGCAGTGTATTGAATGAGTTGGAATGTATACTTTTGAAACATTTTTGACATTTGTTATAGAGAGGTGATACATAAAGAGTAAAAGTAGGTCTATACATTTAATTTCTTAAGTTCTTCAAACCTAAAATATTTGTATACCCTTCTCTGGTATCTTTTTTTTGCATTAACACTTTAGTGGAGCTGTAATGCAGAATTTTATTTTTCTTCAATTACACTACTTCCCTGTCCAGCCATACCTAAAACTCTCATAAGTTTTTTCATTTTGAGAATTTGAACATACCTTTGCAATCTTTGAAAATTAACAATTCAAAAAATCTTTGAAATATAGTTTGTATACCAAATAGAGTATAGGAACTCTAATGTTCCCAAGTTGAAACTTCTTTGATCTTTTTAGTAACTCATACCCACTCCCTTTCTCCCCTCAATTTCCTTCAGGACATTTGAAACCATATATAATGCCTCCCAGAACTAAGATTTTGCTCAAGTACCTGAAAGATAGCAGATGCTGCTATACTCTTCATAGCGGAGAATGGTGCTGTTTTAGCCAAAACACATCACTGGAACATAACCCGAAGCAGCAAAATCATTGTGGTGACTGGCAAAGGGAAATTGTACTGTAGTAGAGTTGATGGCTTTTCCCATCTGCTGGGTTTCATCTGCGACTCCTGGCAGCAGCTCTTCCACAAATGGCCCAAATGTTTTTCTTTACAAAAATCCACTCATACTTAGTAAGTAAAATGTGTTCAAAGAGACTGAGCTGAATGAATAAATCTGACATAAGCCTGCTCTTAAACTAGGGTTTCCCTCAATTTATAGTGACTGCAGTATAATTCTGACTGTAGTATCTTTATTTTCAATTTTTAAGATTGCATATTTTTATAATTATGAAAACTTACAAACTCCCTTTCCTTTGTTCTAGACTTTTAAAGAAAAGTTTTTAAATAGAATTGGCGTCATTCTTAATATACCTCTTTGTGTCCTGGTTTTTCATTTGTTACTATGTTGTGACATTCATATTCATTTAATGTGAATGTTTATATTATGTTATATAATATTTATATGTGTTTTATATATAATATTTAATTAATAGTCTTCAAATCACCCTTTCTAATGCCTATATAATATATGCATGCCATAATTTCTTTACATATTTCTTAATGAACACTTAGTTCTTATCCTTTTTAAAAATCATAAATAATATTTCAGTGATACTTTTTCCTTTTTCAGAAATAGATAAGTTAAAGGTTTACAGAAAAATCATGCATAAAATTCAGAGTTCCCATATACTGCCCTATTTTTAAAACCTTGCACTGATGTTGCACATTTGTTAAAATTCATGAAATAACATTTTTATAACTGTTTTTGACTGAGGGGAGAATAAAGGTGTTGTTTTTTTGTTAATCTGAAAGCATAAATCTTTTGATGGAAATGTTCATATATAGGAGATAATTGGGTTTCCATCTACATTGGCTCTCACTCTTCTAGTTTGTATTGTTATTTCAAAAGGTTAGTATTTCAAGTAGTTTTTTGGATGACCTTTGCAAAGATTTTGCTGGAGAGCCAAAGGGAAGGAACCATCATCCACTGAAGACCCCAGAACATACATACCAGTGAGTAGCGACTTTAAGGCTGGTCTCTCATATAACCTTTTTGAAAACACTGTAACTTAGGTAGTTTTGAACTTATTTTCAGATGGAGAAATTGAGGTTCAAAATTATAGCCAAAGTTTAAGATCCCGCAGATTGCATGAATGAAACATTGTTTTAAGTTCTTTCTCAATTTTAGAACCCCCACTTTTCTCCCTATGGCATTCTGAAGAGTGCTAAGTTTATTATAATAGCGTTGGATTATAATAAACTACACTTGTAGCTGTGGTTACCTTAGAATAGTTTAATAACCATTGTTTCAAACTACAAAGTGAGGGGCTTTTAAAATTTTTAAAAATACATAATTTATTATAGTGTTTATCTGTAACTTCTTTGCCAGAGATTTAATCATTTTATCACTTGAACTAATATTTTTAAATATATATTTTCCAGTTTCACATGTATACTTTCATGTGAAAAATAGTTTATATAGAAAGTTTTAATATATGGTTTATATAGGAAGTAACCAAAAATACATATATAATCATTAAAATTGCCTTTTCTATTACCAGTGGGGCCCCTAACACACCATAGGAAGTTTTATTAACTTGTAGAAAAAAGTTACTTAAATAATGGAGACCACCCCAAATTTAGTTTAAATAGAAGTCTTTGGAGGTTTCTCAGACCATCTTACTATTTTCCAGTGAATTGCAGCAAGCCTGACTTTCTTTTCAGAGTCAGGATGTTTTTATCAATCACTAAGCAACCTACTTTCTAGGGGTCTTCTCTTACTTATCCAGTAACCTGCATGAGTGAGTTTCTCCCATTCAGTAGCTCTCAGACTACTGTAGGGTCATTTGATCAGCAGCAGATTTAGTACTGACTCTCCTACTTCATGGTATAAATACTAATAACAAGGCAAAGATCAAATTATCACTATGAAACTGGATTTGATTTGTTGGAAAGCAGAGTTTCTTATGGTCTTGGGTAGAAGGCAGTTATGGTTTTAATTGCAAACAAGGAGGGTAATTTTGGAGATGGCATTTGAGATACCATGGGAGCAAGTAGAGAGAGATTGTAAGCAGGCTTTCTGTGAGTGGCTAATTACTGTGATTTTACCTAGACGTAATTGTAGTGATGAAAGTTCTAGATAGCCTTTTGTACCCATCTGAGATATATATGTATGTATAAATCATAAAGTTTTGTTTTAAATCACATTTCTTCCTGAGCACTATTATTGAGATTCTTTGTATATGTCTATTTCTACTACCTTTGTCCAAGAGCTTTTTTTTCTTTTTAAAGATGACAAGACAGGTGACCAAGTGTTGGCATGGTGGTGTTATAATGATCAGGAATTTATACTTTTTTTTAAAATTTAAGTTTTCCTTTTAGAATACTTTCAAACTTCTAGGAGAGTTGCAAAATCATATAAACCCCATACAGAGAACCACCCGTACAGTTATCCAGATCCACCAATTTTAACATTTTGCCACCCATGCCATATCTATCTCCCTTTTTCCTTCCCTTCCTCCCCTCCCTTCCATCTTTTCTCAACATTTTTGAGAGCAGGTTACACATATAATATTCCTCGAATATGTAGTACGTCTATGTACATTTCCTGTGAACAAGGATATTCAATTATATAATCACCTTAAGTGCAGTTATCAAATTTAATAAATTTAACATTGATATAAAGCTTACCTTCCACATTCCAGTTTATTCTTATGTCCCAGTAATGTTCTTTTGAACCTTTTCTCCTCCATTCCTTGATCCCATCCAGTATCATGTATTGTATTTAATTGTCATTACATCTTTACTTTCCCTCCCCCTCTTCCTCCCTCCCTCCCTAGCTCAGAAACATATACAACAAAAATCTTGCCATCCCAACCCCTCCCAATGATACCATTCAATGGGATTAATCACATTCACAATGTTGCAGTACCCTCACCACCATCCATTACTATAACTTTCCCTTCACCCCAAACAGAAACCCTACACTCATTTTGCATTAACTCCCCATTGCCCCTGCCATCCATTGCTGGTAAACTGAACTCTATTTTCTGTCTCTAGGAATTTGCATATTCTCTGATATTTTCTTTGTGGGTACCATGGGGCTTAAATTTAACATCCTAAATGTATAACAGTCTCATTTGCTTTGATATTAACTTAGTTACTTCACTAGCATACATAAGCTATTTTCCTTTTCATCTCCATCCTCCTCCTTTATGTAGTTCTTGTCAAAAATGACATGTTTATATATTATGAATCCTAAATCATAGATTTATTGTGATATTTCATGCATTTGCCTTTTGGATCCTGTAGGAAGTAAAAAGTACTGGTACTTATATTTATACATGTCATTATCTTTTCCAGAGATGTTTATTTCTTCATGAGGTTTCAGTTGTTGTCTGGTGTCCTTTCATTTCAACCTGCAGAACTCCCTTTAGCATTTCTTGTAGGACCAGTGAAGTGGTGATGAAGTCCCTCAGCTTTTGTTTATCTGGAAATTTCTTAATCCCTCCCTCATTTTTGAAAGATAGTTTTGTCAGATATAGAATTCTTGGTTTGAAAGAGTTTTTAACTGTACCAGGGGCAAAGTTTGGCTTCCTAAGTCTAAGTCAGAGAGGGTATTTTTAATACTAATATAAAACAACAATTTCAGTCTATTTTGTGCATTATTCAGGAGTTTGGAGCTTGGTTTAGACAACTTCTTTACAAAATAAGAGTATTTTTCTTTAGTGATTTTAAGCAGCTATTGAAGGTGCTGCTGGTATGTTGGCATTATTTTCCACAGGCTACTCCAGCATATCTATCCAAGATAGGGTCTGTTTTCCCTGTTAACCCTCAGGGTACTGCTAGTTTTGGAGTCTGGCCATCCTTCGTAGGCTGGCCGCATTCACCATTGTTTATGCTTCTTATTTGGGACAAAGTTCTGACAGTGTGGTGCCTGGAGCTGTGTTAAAACCTGCTGCTGTGAATTCTTAAGGAACTGTTTTCTGTTTAGGTTCATGCTTTGCTTGACTGTACTTTACTTGCTCCAGGGTAATAGGGGATGTTTTTGTAATATAATAGTCTAGGAATCTAGGTTTCTGCCATGAGGGGAGGTGGTCACCCACAGAGAAAAAAAGTGAGTGCTACTGGCATAGAATTTTTTTTTTTCAACTACAGCTAACAAATCTTGCAGAACTTTAATGAAAGAACCAAGAAAAAGAAAGCCTTTTGGCAGTGTTGTCTCTTGTTTTCTTTTTGTTTAAGGATCACAGGATGATTGAGGAAAGCAGTTTATGAAATTCTTGCTTGGCTTTTAGATCAGACTGTACCGATTCTATTCGGTCTGTATGGTTCAGCACGGATACTAACACTTTTGGATGAAAATGCCCATGTAAATGTCAGTGGTTCTCATTCTTTTTGGTGTCTGGATTCCTTATATCTTAAAATTTTTGAGAACCACAAAGTCTTGTCTTTTTGCTTTCTTTAAATGGGATTTCTATCATTTAATGTACTAGAATTTAAGCAGGGAAAAAAAATTAAATCCTTTAAAAGTAGCAATAGTAATTATATAAGCTCTTAACCTGTGTTTTTATGAAAAATAAGTCTTTTTTCCCAGTCCTCCCCCCCCCCCAAAGTGAGAAGAGTGGTATTGTTTTCCATTTTTTGTAAATTCTTCTATTAATTCTGGGTTTAACAGAAGATAACTTGGTTCTCTTATCTGCTTCTGTTGTCAGTTTGTTGCAATGTGTTGTTAGGTTGACATATCTGAATAAACTTCGGCTTCACATGTATATGTAGTTGGAAAGAGAGCATTATTTTAATAGTTGTTCTAGATAATTAATGAATATTCTTTGACACTACACTAAAATTCAAGAAACTGGTTTCTTAAAGTTTAGCTGCAACATGGAATCTGAAATCACATCAGTGAACCTTTTGTATTCTTATCAAGCTAAAAATTCATTGGTCTCTCTTGCAGTTTGTATGTTCACCTTTGCATAAGTTTGGTAAGCAAAGATCTGAATTATACAGACCTTCTAAATGTTTGCCCATCCCTTTATTCAATATATTTTAAAAATTACATTTGTTAATATCAACATCAATCCCATCAGAAAAAGCTTTAAGTAATGAGAAACTGTCACACTCACAATAGTAGATGTTTACCAAAATTCTAATTTTGACTAAAAAATTTCAATTATTATTTTAACAAATTCTCTCAGTTGTTTTTCTTAAAGCGACAGATTTTCTTTCAAATGGCAAAGTCATTCTTTTATGTAAAAATGGTATTCCATTAAAACCAGTTAGTTCAACTTGCTACTCAAATTATTGCCCAAGCGCAGTTCCTCAAGACTACTATTAAGCTTCAGTGTGCAGCAGAAGCACTTTATGTGGACTTCCCATTTTGTCACAGGTTTCATAAAATGGATACTTTATCCCCCTTCATCGTAGACATTCTTTTTTTTTCCTTTTTTCTTTTCTCCTTATTAAAGTAGATGTAGGTTTACAGAACAATCATGCATGAAATACAGGATCCCTGTATACCACCTAATTATTAACAACTTGAGATGGTGTGCAACATTTGTTACAATTGATGATAGCACATTTTTGTAATTGTACTTTAAAGCCTGTGGTTTAACTTCAGGTTCACTGTGTAGTGTAGTTCCATGGATTTTTATTTTTTTTCCATTTTATTCTGTTATTGTATATACAGTCTCTCATTTCCCCCTTTAATCATATTCAGATATATATTTCAGTATTGTTAATTGCATTCACAATGTTGTGCTACCATCACCACCATCCATTACCAAAACATTTCCATCATTCCAAAGGAACTCTGTACATTTTAAGCCTCACCTTCCCATCAAGGATATTCTTAAGTGAAGTTGGCTTTCTGTTTTTTACTGCAAGTGTGTGGCTGTTAAGAGCACAATGACTGCTTTGGTGCTGCTGTGTTGATTCTTGCTCAGGCACTGACAGTTTTGCCCACCATTACTTTGTATCATGGTTACAATTGGCAACATGGTGGAATAGGTAAATAAATCTCCATATTTTTATGCTAGTAGTTTTGACCTTACAGACTCCATTAAATGGTGTTGGGCATTCCTTATGCAGACCATAATTTGATAGCCACTGTTATCTGTCAACTACTCTCTTACCAAAACTCCCTTTCTTCTCTAAAACCCATAGATCCTAAAAATTATTCATGTCAGACTGGCTCATTTTGTATATCCATAAGAGGAGTCACTCAAAGACTATTTTTGAAAGTCATATTAGGTTCCTCAGAAAACTAGCAATAGATCTTCCGTATGATCCAGCAATTCCACTGCTGGGTATATACCCAGAAGAACTGAAAACAAAAATACAAACAGATATATGCACACCAATGTTCATAGTGGCATTGTTCACCATTGCCAAAAGTTGGAATCAGCCCCGGTGCCCAT